>PVKM010042473.1:0-12795 GCA_004027735.1 Carollia perspicillata | reverse complement strand
CCTGGCTATTTTTCAATGAATCAGACAGAGGAATGCTGAAAAACATCTCAGAGCTGTCCCCAAGACCTGAAGAAATAATTCACTACCCTTCCCTCACCTCTGACCAGCCAGCTTCCAGCACGACCACAAACCCCTAACCCACGGCGCCTGTGCTCTCCTCCTACTTAATCTGTCACCTACACCTATGTAATCTGTCACCTGTATACCATCGAGGAGTTTGGGCTTTCGAGCATCAGCTTCCTATTCTCCTGGATGGCGCCATTCATCAATAAAATAGCCAATATTTCTCCACCACAATTTTCGGTATTTAACGTCTAGCTCTGCTGGCGCCAGGGAGAACCAGAGGACCATCAGGCAACCAGAGCCCCCATTTCTAGGAGGGCTCCACTTCAAAGCAGAAACGTCCATCTGAGTGGCATCCTGGTGACTCACATCCTCGTCCCACTACTTCCTCCATCCTCTTGGCTCCACGCCAGGGAGTCCTCAGCCCCAGAGGGTCTGCCAGCCCCAGCCCAGGAGAGGGCGACCATTCTTGCAACATCTATTTGACATGATACTGGAAGTCCTAACCACTTAGGCAAGAAAAATAAATAAAAAGCATTCAAATCAGAAAGGAAGTAGTAAAATTGTCTCTGTTTGCAGATGGCATGATCTTTTATGGAGAAAATTCTAAAGACTCCACCAAAAAAAAATGGAATTTATAAACAAATTCTGTAAAGTTGCAGGATTCGAAATCAACATACAAAAAGTCACTAAAAACAAAACAGTCCAAGACATTTTAAGAAAACAAATCCATTTACAATAGCATCAAAAAATACTTAGGGATAAATGTAACCAAGGAGGTAAAAGATCTGCATACTGAAAACTCGAAACACTGATGAAAGACTTTGAAGAAGACACAAATAAATGGAGAGATATTCTGTGTCCATGGATTAAAAGAATTGATATTGTTAAAAATGTTCATACTACCCAAAGCAATCTATAGAGTCAATGCAATCTCTATCAAAATTCCAGTGGCATTTTTCACTAAAATGGAAAAATCAATCTTGAAATTTGTATGGGACCATAAATGACCCTGAATAACTAAAGCAATCTTGAGAAAGAACAACAAAGCTGGAGATGCCATACTTCCTAATTTCAAACTATATTTCAAAGTTATAGTAATCAAAACACTATGATACTGCTATAAAAACAGAAATACAGGTCAATGGAATGGACTAGACAGTGCAGATTTAGAGCAACTCATTCATATATGGGCAACTAATTTTCAATGAAGGTGCCCAGAATACACAATGGGGAAAGAATAGTTTCTTAAATAAATGGTGTTGGGAAAACTGCATATCCACATGTGAAAGAATTCAACTGGACCCTTATCTCATACCATATACGAGGATCAACTCAAAATAAATTAAAGATCTGATCCTAAGACCTGAAATCATTAAACTCCTAAAAGAAAGCAGGAGAAAGCTCCTTGACATTGATTTTGGCAATGATTTGTGCGATTTGACACCCAAAGGACAGGCAATGAAAGAAAAAATAAACAAGTGAGATTACATCAAACTAGAAAGTTTCTGCACACCGGAAGAAACAATCGGAAAAAAATCCAAAAAATACCTAAAAAAACAAAGAAACAATCAACAAAATTAAAGGCAACCTGTGAATGGGAGAAAATATTTGCACACCATACATCTGATAAGGGGTTCATATCCAAAATATATAAAGGACTCTTACAACTTAATGGCAAAAAAAATAATAACTCAATTAAAAAATGGGCAAAGGACCTGAATAGTCATTTGTCCAGAAGAGACACACAAATGGCCAACAGGTACATGAAAAGGTCCTTAATGTCCCTAATCATCAGGGAAATACAAATCAAAACCATGAGATACCATCTCACACTTGTTAGGATGCCTATTATCAAAAAGACAGAGACAGCCCTGGCTGGTGTAGCTCAGTGGATTGAGTGCCAGCCTGTGAACCAAAGGGTCGCCAATTCGATTCCCAATCAGGGCACATGCCTGGGTTGCAGGTCAGGTCCCTGGTTGGGGGCGTGCGAGAGGCAACTGATTTATATCTCTCTCGCACACTGATGTTTCCCTTCCTCTCTTTCTCCTTCCCTTCCCCCTCTCTAAAAGTAAATAAATAAAATCTTCTTAAAAAGACAGAGGTGAATATCTATGAGGAGATGGAGAAGAGGAAACCCTTATACACTGTGGGTAGGAATGTAAATTGGTACAACCATTTCGGAACACAGTATGGAGGTTCCTCAAAAAATTAAAACTAGAACTACCACATTATTCAGCAATCCCACGTCTGGGCACAGATCTGAAGGAAAGAAAATCGCTGTTTCGAAGAGATATCTGTATATCCATGTTCACTGCAGCATTATTCACAAGAACATTTTCCATTTCCCATTTGCAAGATATGGAGACAGCCTAAGTGTCTGTTGACAGATGAATAAATGAAAAAAGAAAACGTGGTGTAAACACAATGGAATATTACTTGGCCATAAAAAGAAGGAAATCCTGCCATTTGCAACAACATGGACAAACCTGAAGGGTACTATGCTAATTGAAGTAAAATAGAGAAAAGACAGAGAAAGACAAACACTGTATAGTATCATATTTCATATGTGAAATCTAAAAACAAAACCGTCGAACTCACAGAACAGAGCAGGATGGTGGTGGCAAGGGCTGGGAGGTAAGGGACATGGGCAGAGGTCGATCAAAGCGTACAAACCTTCGGTTGTAAGTTCTGAGGATCTCATGGACAACCTGCTGATTGTTATACTTAATGATACTGTACTGCGTACTTGCAATCTGCTAAGAGAGTAGATCTTAAGCATTTTCACCAAAAACAAAAGTAGCTTTGTGAGGTGATAACTCTGTTAATTAATTTGATTGTGGGGATCATTTCACAGTGTATTGAATGTAAGTATCAAACCATCACATGGTTCACTTTTTTAAAAAATATTTTATTTATTTATCTTTAGAGGGGAAGGGAAGGAGAGAGGGAGAGAAATATCAATGTATGGTTGCCTCTCATGCGTCCCGTGCTGGGAACTGGCCTGCAACCCAAGCATGTGCCCTGACTGGGAATCGAACCGCGATCATTTGGTTCGCAGGCCCACGCTCAATCCACTGAGCTACACCAGCCAGGGAAGTACACTTTAAATATATGACAATATTGTCAAAGCCCAAGGGACAAACAGCTTTTTTTTCTCTCCTCTCTTCCCCTTCCCCACCGGCTGCCTTATTTCTCTGCCCACTTTTCCGCATTCTGGTTTACCAGGCAGCCGTCCGTCGAGTTACTCCTGCTTTCTTCTGCCTGACAGTTTAATAATTCAACAAGTACTGAGCCCCAGCGTGAGGGTCTGGGGCTTTGATCTCAACTCTGGGAAAACCAGGGCAGCCTTGGCCTGTCCCATCTGATTTATGGCCATCTTTAACAGTTTGTGTGTATATGTGGGGGGCCTGACCCCATAGGGAGTGGGGAGCCACCTGAGAAAGCCCGGCCAGGATGGGATCGAAGGCCCCTGGCTCCGGGAACAGCAGATGTAGGTGCACATCACAGCACAGGTACCAGGGCCCTGCCCCTGCCTGACAAGGAGCCACCTATGAAAAGCAGGGGGACATTAATTATTGACGGTAGGGTAGTGATGGAGCCAAGAGCTCCGGGCCAGCCCTCACCTCCTCACCTGTCTCTCCTCCTGGCTCTAATAGCTCACGGCCTTGGGTGGGGCACGGCTCTTGAGGGCTCATGCACACCCCTGACCTCCCACGAGGCTCGCCCTCCCAGTGCATCCAAGCTCTCCCGTGTTAAGCCACCTGGTGCCTCACCGACCACCGCCTGAGAGTCAGCGTTTTCTAAAGGCTCACCCAAATCGATCTGCGTGCCTCCAAGCTCACTGCCCTGCACAGGCAGGGGTCGCACGTCTCTCCTCCCCTGGAGGACTGCAGGTGCCTCCTGCCTAGCCCCTCCCCTGCCCCTCTCTTTTCCCAGAGCTTTCTAAGGCATCTAAGGGATCTTGTCACTCTTCTGTTTAAAGCCCTTCAATAGGTCCCCTCAGGACAGTACACATCACAATTGGGGCAAGTATCATATTTGTCCCTGTGTGTGTCCCAGAGTTAACTTCTGCCAGCTCCTGAGAGCATCGTCCCACCAAGTCAGAGCCTTGAGGCCTCACTAACACCTGGTCCAAGCCAGCTGTGTCACCTTGAGCAAGTCACTTCCCCGCTTTGGGGCTGAGAACCCAGACCCTGGCTGAGAAAGAAGGTAGTACAAAACAATCACACACACACCCCTGACCACCTGCCAGTCCTCTCCCCTAGGGAAGAATGTGTTCAAAGGAGCATTCGCCGGGAAGATCAGGGAAAGAAAAGGAAAAGAGAGCGGACTCAGAGGAGGAGAAGGGCTCCGGGACACTTCTGCCAATACGGGTCAATGTCTGAATTGGACAGGGCTGACCTATGAACACTTCCAGGGCAGAGACAGTGCCCAGTACCCCCCTCACTGTTCTCCACACCCAGCACCATGCCCAGCACAGAGGGGGCACCGATACACGAGATGAGTCAGCTGGATCATCCGAGCAGTTTCACTCTGATCAGGGCCTAGTGCCTCCTCGCCACACTCTCAGGGCCACCTGGACACCCCACTGGACACACACACTGTGGACCAGCCCGTCCCCGGAGAAGATCAGCCTTTCAGCAGATGCCAGGCAGAGGCCGGGGCAGCCAGGCGGAAAATACGAAGGTGGAAGCCAGCAGCATGTGGAACTGCCACCATCCTAATCATATGACAGCACCTTCCCCTGGCACTGTTCTCCGTTTTCTGTCCCCACCCCAACCTCTGGAGCAGCCAGGATGGTGTTCTGGGGACAACAGAAGCAAAGAAGGCCATCCAGTAAGCCTGCAGACATCCTTTCCTCCCCGACCCCCTTCATCCCAAGAAGGGTCCTCTCTCTTCCCTCTGCCCCAGCCCTGCACAGACAGCCTTTGTGACCGGCACCTTCTTCCACACACAGAGCAGCAAGGGAGCAGCTGTGTTCTTTGGCCTGAAGGGCTGGGGTGACACTGGCCTGGATGCAGCCCCTCATACTGAGCAGCAAGGGTGAGCCAGCCCTAAGCCCTGTCCCCAGGCACAGGGGCTTGTGCCAGCCCCTACCAGGAACACCCTTCACCAGTGCCCTCCCCGCCTAGCTCAGTGTTCTCAATTAGGGGGTGGTACGGCCCCCTCTGAGTGCTCTTAGAAATATGGTAGAACTATTATTTTTTAATGTCACAATGCCATTTAAGATGGCCACTGGCATTTACAAGGCAGGGCTAGCGATACTAAATGAATAGTTTCATGCCCAGCACACCAGGAGCACCCCCTCTAGGACCATGAAGCCGTCCCTACTCATGTTCACATCACTTCTCTGAAGAAGCCTTCCCAGACCCTCAAGACCAGGTCAAGTTCCCCAGTTATAGCTCCCTAGTCTTCTCTTTCACACCCCTTATCCAAATGTAACTGTTTGGATGAGTAGCTAAAGAAATTGTTGAGTGGGGTAGTTAAAGTAGTGGGTCCTCCACCCTCAAGAAGGTGGAGCCTAACTCTCCACCCCTTAAGTGTGGGCTGTGCATAGGGACTTTCTTCCAAAGAGTGCAATGTGGAAAAGGGAGAAAAGTGTAACTCCACCTTTACAGTGGAGAAACCCAACGGGCGCTCCCTTAGCCACATGATCAAGGTCGACATCGTGTTGACAGCATGCACCATCGATATGATGAGAGGAAAGTGGCACTTCACCTCGACGGTCTTTCTCTTCAAAACCTGCAACCACAGCTAATCGTGAAAAGAACATCAGACAAATCCCAACAGAGAGACACTCTGCAAAGTACCTAACCGGAAATCCTCGAAACTGCCAAGGTCATCCGAGACAAGTGTGAGAAACTGCCACCACCAAGGAGGAGTCTAAGAAAACATGACAACCTAATATCCAATGTGGTGACTAAAACTGTAATGCAGTATCCCGGATGGGATCCCAGTGCACAGAAAGGGCATCAGGGAAAACTGAGGGAATCTGAATAAAGTACGGACATCGGTTAATGACAATGTGCCGATACTAATTCATGGTCACAAATATCCCATTCTAATGTACGATGTTAATAATGCAGGAAACTGGGCATGGGGTATACGGGAGCTATGCTATTTTGCCATAACTCTGTAAATCTAAAACTGTTCTGAAACAAAAGCGCATTGTTTTAAGAGAGAGAGAAAGAGAGACAGAGCAAGCGCTCCAGAATCGGAGATCTCGACTAGAATCCCAGCTCTGCCTCGCACCAGCCATGGGATCCTCAGTTTACCCATGCATAAATGGGGTTAGTACTCATACTGACTTCACCTGGTTGTTTTAAAGGTTAAATGAGATAATGGCACAGGCTCTGGGACACAGCATGTTAGCAATTGTTATCATATTGATTCATTTTTGCTCACGTCACTGTTGTTCCCATCCGCCTCCCCCACTGGAGGGGACGCTCCGGGCAGTGGGCCCTCATCTGCCCTGTGCCCCACGGAATCGTCACTCCTGGGAGAGCACCTGGCCCGTCGCCAATGCTCAGTATTGGGGTGGCCAAGAAGTCCATTTAGTTTTTTCTGTAAAATAAAAGAAGCATTTTTCATTTTCATCAATAACTTGATTGATTGGGATATTCTGAGTATGTCGGCTATCTCCCATGTGGCGTAACACTGATTGTTTGCATTTTAATGTCTCGATTTGATCGCTATCGACTTCAACTGGTCTACCCAACCGTGGAGCATCTTCCAGCGAGGGATCTCCAGCACGAAACTTCACGAACCATTTTTGACATATTCGATCAGTCACAGCACCTTCTCCATACACTGCACAAATCTTTTTATGCATTTCAGTTGCGTTTTTACCTTTCTTGAAATCATAAAGCATAAGATGCTGAAAATGTTGCCTATTTTCTTCCATCTTCAATATTAAAATGGCTACACAAAAATTCACCAATTTTGATAATTTTTTAAGAATCCACACTGATATGACAGCTGTTGCAATACAACATAACAAAATTGTTTCGAATGAAGTTAAAGACCACTAGACACTACCAGACCCACCGCAGGGAAGAAACCAAACAAACTTTTCGGCCAACCCAGTATGTGTTTGTTAGACAACAGAACAAGCCCTGTCTGTCACAGCACCCCTGCAACCCCAACCTCACTCAGAGAGAACTTCAGCCAGGAGCCCAGCACAGAGCCCTGCCTACCCCCAGAACTGCAGCTAGAGCAGAAAGCCAAGGCCTCCCTCCCACCTGCCTCCCAGTGGCTCCCTCTATTCCCTGCTCCTCCTCTCCCAGCCCTTCCTTTCTCTTAGCCCCACCCCCCACGGGCATCAGCACCTGCTCATTTCCTGAAGTAGCAGGATCCGGGTAATGACCTCTGATAAGCATCATTTAATACACCCTGTAGCTGGATCTGTCATCCAGGGGCTCTAGTCTCCCCCTCACATCCTGTGCCCACCTTCCCCCACCTCCCCCCACTTCTTGCGCTGGTCCATTAGTGCTTCTGGTCCTGCCAGGCAGTCCCCAAGGGCCTCTGGACTCTGACTTGCTGGAAAGTGGCCAACAGGCAGCCCAGGCCATTCCACAAGCCTGACCCTCCTCACAAGCCCGAGCTCTCAGTGGCCTGGCCTGGCTCTGCCCTTGCCACCCAGCCTGAGCGCTGGCCAGACAGGTCCTCTCCATCTCCATCTCTGCAGGCAGGTTTCCCAGGTGTTACCAAGGAGACCACTTGCATCCAGCCCTGGGTTGCCAAAGCAACCGGTTTCAGTGGGAAGCAGCCCCTCATCCTCTAGCTCCTGGGTGTGCAGAACCAGGAATGAGAGAGTCACAGACCAACAGGAAATAGGCCCAGGCAACTGGCACTCCGGGGTGGAGGCATCTCCTGGGCAGTGACCAGCTCCTGCCTTTCTTCCTCCCCTCTCTTCCCTCTTTGTTACCACTCTTGCTCATCCTGCATCCATCTAGAGCTTTGTGATTTAGAGCCAATGCCTGGGCCTCAATGTGCACATCTTGGAAGTGGGCACATACCATCCCAGAGGGCCAGGGAAAAGAGCCCCATGCACAGAAATTCCCCCCAAGAACAATTTTTTCCTTCATGGGCTTTGGTGACCTGGGTTTGAGAAATCTCAGCTCTGCCATTTCCTAGCCCAGGGTTTGGGGATAAAATTCTTAACACTTATTAGTCTCAATGTTCTCACCTATAAAATGGGAATAATAATACCTACCTCACACTCACTGGGAAACTAAATGAATTAGCCAACATGGATGTACTTAGCATAGTGCCTAGGATCAGGAACTGGGCTCCGAAGGTTAGAATGCTTCCGGACTCACCTGCAGGAACCCCGGATGCGGGGGTCCATTTGGCTGCCCTACGCGACGCTTCTAGCTTGGCCTAGGTCAGGAGCCTGGCAGCCTCTATTAACCTCCCAGTAGCTCAAGAAGCTTCATTCCCGCCTTCCCTCAGCCTGCACTCGGCCGCTGCCGCTGCTGCTATTTCAATGAAATCACTATACCCCTCTACTCAAAAGCTGTCCATGGCTCCCACTGCCCACATGACAAAGTCTAAACTATTCATCTTGACCTCTGAGGCCCTCCAAGACCTGGCCCCAGCCTACCTTCAGAGACTGACTCGCTCATCTCCCCAGTGGGGACCCACACCCCAAGCAGGAGGAATTGCTCACGGACCCTGCACGCACCTGGCCGTGTCCTGCCCCCGTGCCACTGCTGTCATACCCGGGGTGAGATGCCCCTGCAGCTCCCTTCCAAAGCTTCCCCGTCCCACTCCGGTCTCCCCTCCTCTGAGATGCCTGAGCTCACCCACTCCCAGAGCGACAGCGTGGGTCGTTCTGAGGCCTCATGGCCTTGAGAGTGCTCAGACCTTGGGGTATATCAGAATGACTTGGGGATCTCGTTAAACATGCAGGTTTGGGGGCCCCATGCCCAAAACATTCTGAGACAGTGGGTCTGGCCTGGGGCTCGGGACCTGCAGTGCAGACCTGCTTCCAGCTGATGCTGATGTCCATACAGGCAGTAGACAGTCTCACTTTGAGAAACACTGGCCCAAAGAAACAGAAGGTTCCCTCAAAAGTGTCTGAAAACTGGCTGACAGGTGCACAAGGCTAAAAACCCTGCAGGGAGGTGTACGGAGCAAGGACTGGGACGAAGCATCAAAACTCCATGGTAGCCCTCTCCTTCCTCTGAGGCCCCGTCCAGAGAACAGGAGACTGCTCCCCAGTTTCTGTCCCACAGTGGAAGATAGAACTCGCAAGACTGAATTCTCCAGGGGCAGGACAATATACAGGGTGGGGAAAAAACAGGTTTACAGCTGTGAGTATGTGAAACACAGAATTTGTTCTTGTATTATTATTTGTTAATTATTGTATCATTTTCCATACAAACAGCATAAACTTTTTCCCCACCCTGTATTGGTCACAATGGTGAACTCCAGGGTCAGAGAGGCCTGGGTCTAAATCCCAGCTCCACAGGACAAGTTACTTAACCTCTCCGAGCCTCTCTTTCCCCATCTATAAAATGCTGACGAGGCTACCTCCCCCAGCAGGCTGCCAGAAGGATAGTAATGCAAATACTCCACATGTAAGTACAAGGCACACAGTAACTACCCAATACACAGCAGCTATAAACATTACTGTTATGATTAACAACACAGGATTCAAAGGTCAGAAAGAACTAAGAACCAAGGCGTGCAGAACAGAATGCTCAGGCTTCCAGTCGGGGGCTGTCTCGGCCCAGCCTCTCTGAAGTCGGAGCTGAGAGAGGAGGCTTGCAGCCTCCTCCTGCAGGTCTGTCTGCTGCATCGCTGGGGGTGGAATCCTGGATGAGCTCACCTAACCTGTCAGCGTCATGACAACCAAGGAGGGAGCCCAGACAAGGGCTATGGAAATATCTGTGGGTTGGGTAAAGCACGGAGGCCTTGAATATCTGATTATAGCAATCTCGGTCATAACCTTGAAGGCTGCGTGTAGGGGAGGGGCATGATCAAAGGGATACTCTAGGCAGATCACTGTGGCCGCATCAAAGGAGGAGCTGAAGGCAGGAAGGCCAGCTCTCGCACTCACTGGGAGGACACAGATCAGGGAAGGGGCAATGAGAAGGTGAAGGCTGGAAACTGGCTAGGACCTTGTCCTGAGAGCAGGCTCCCTGGCCCCCGCCCTCAGAGAGCAGTGCGGAAGTCCAGGGACTGTGGACACGCTCACTCTGGCCCACCTGGAAGAATCGCGGCTCCCGGGCCAGCCAGCTTTAGAGGCCCCTCCCTCTGCCGGCCAGGAGCTTCAGTCAGCACGAAGAGAGACTCTGGAAACAACAGGTGTCTGCCCTGGCCAGGAAACTCCGTTGGCTGGAGCATCGTTCTGTACACCAAAAGGTTGCAGGTCGGTCCCCAGACAACGCACATGCCTAGGTTGCAGGTTCGACTGCGGTCAAGGTCAAGGCACGTATGGGAGGCAACCAGTTAACGTTTCTCTCTCACATAGATGTTTCTCTTTCTCTTTTTCTTTCTCCCTTCCTCTCTCTCTAAAAGCAACAAAACATATCCTCAGGTGAGGATTTTTAAAAATAAAAAAAAAACCCACAGAAAACAAAAAAAGAAACAACAGGTGTCCTGCTGGCGTCACACCCCAGGCAAAGCTGGAGAAGGGCTCTGAAGAGACGAAAGGTGCACTCCCAGATACATCCCCTAAAGGACTGAGAACAGGTGCTCACACAAAAACTTACACACACATCTCCACAGCAGCTAAACTCAACTCCAATACCTATCGACTGGCAAGTGGATAAACAGAGTGTGGCATAACAGCACAATGGACCATTATTCAGCCGCAAAAAGAAAAAGATACATGTGAAAACATAGATGAACCTTGAAAGCATTATGCTTAAGTGAAAGAAGCCAGACACAAAAGGACAAATATAGTATGATTCCATTTATATGAAATGTCCAGAATTGGCAAATCCATAGAGACAGAAAGTGGTTGCCAGGGATACAGGGGAGGGGATAAGGGGGAGTGACTGCTCAGTGAGTACAGGCTTTCCTTTTGGGGTGATAAAAATGTGCTGGAACTGCACAGAGGTGGTGGTTGCTCAACATCATGAATGTACTAAATGCCATTGAATTGTACACTTTAAAAAGCTGAAATGGTGAATATTATAAGAATTTTACCACAATACAAGAAAAAGGAGGTGGCCCGTCCAGTCCCCATCTGTGAGCGACCACAGGGCCTGAGGAGCCCTCCCCCAGAGGCTTCCTAGTCACCATTCCCCCAGCGCTTAGCACCAATCAGGCAGGCACTCGGAAAGAGCTGGGGAAGGAGAAAGACCTTTATTCTGCCTGTTCGTCCCTGTGAAGCCTGAGCCCCCCGCCCAGTCACCCTATGCCCACCACCAAGAATATACGTAGCTCCAAGCCTTTGCTGGAGGTCCCTTCCCTTGCACTCCTCCCCACACCCCAGGACTCCCGCTGCACCCCTTTGCCATCTACCCAATTTCGGAAGGTCCCTCCACGTCCAGCTCAGATCCTTCCCTGATCCCCCATTTCTGACGTCTGCCTACACACATCTGGGCTTGCAACCGTGCAACCCAGCCTTGGCTCTGCTTTGCCTTTTCAAGTACATGTTCAGCCTGTGAATGCGCAGAGATGTCAGCAGCGCTCGCCTCTGTGTCAGGCAGAGAGCAGCACCTCGTGACTGTCTGTTGGTCCCGGGCCCAGAGCTATACCTTGGACCTCTCCTTGGGACACACCTAGACCCACACTGTTGAGTGCCCAGTGGGAACCACCAGCAGTGGGGTGAGGTCAGTGCGTCTCCAGGAAGAAGACTGTAGCCTACCGACCAAAAGGAAATGGACAGGCCTTGTTTCACATCAGCCTGACAGACAGACTAATCTTAGCTCTCCAATGAGACCCAGGATCCCTAGTACGGCAAGCCCCTTCCCACTGTTTTCATGAAAATGGTGAGAAATCAACAAGACTGCAATTACAGGAGAGAAAAAAATCAAGAGTTCCCTGCCCCCAGCAAATTTCTGGATGGACACTGCTAAGAATTAGAGCTGAAGTCTGGGTGCATATAAAAAGAATCCCAGCAGAACTCTGCGTGGTGGATAGTCTTAGAATCACAACCAGTATGAGGGGAAGGGAATTGTGGGTGGCCACTGCCATGACTGAGAAGATGCCTAAATCAATGCCGATCCAGTTAGAAGAGAATTTGAACACTAAAACAATCACAGAACGGAGCTGATGGCTCCAGTAGGGCGGGAAGAAGTCAGGCTGAGATGGGGGATCAGGAGACACCAGACGAAGGACAGAGGGGCATGCTCCAGTGCTTCATCTCAGGCTTAGAAGAAGCAGAATCAAAATTCTCATGACCACCTCCAGTAGGTGTGTGGGTGGGGGGAGGAGGGAGTGGACTCTGGTAAATCAGGCCTGAAGGGAGATGGGCAGGGCGAGGGAGACTGCTGGGAGGGAATTTCTCCACCATTTACCCCCATGGAAGAAGAACCAATCCCTGGAAGCCAGGCAGGCAGCAGGAGGGATGTTTCCCAAGCCAGGTAGGTGGGCAGTAGGCAGAGGAGTAAGCTAGGGAGGGGCCCAGGAGGTGAGAGAGCCTCAGACCCTCACCTGCCCACTCCCTCCCTCACCAAAGACCCTAGTCACGAAGACCTCACATCCCCACAGTCCCCACAATCCCCACAATCCCAAACTTCAGGTACAAAGAGGTGCAATTATCCAGGCTTT
>PVKM010042472.1:0-12804 GCA_004027735.1 Carollia perspicillata | reverse complement strand
TCCAGCCCCTTCTTGCCTGTAAGGTCTCTTTTGAGAAATCAGCTGACAGTCTGATGGGAACTCCTTTGTAGGTAACCGTCCCCTTATTTCTTGCTGCTTCTAGAATTCACTCCTTCATTTTAATCTTGGCTAATGTAACTATGATGTGCCTTGGTGTGTTCCTCCTTGGATCCAACTTCTTTGGGACTCTCTGAGCTTCTGGACTTCCTGGAAGTCTATTTCCTTTGCCAGATTGGGGAAGTTCTCCTTTACTATTTGTTCAAATAAGTTTTCCACTTGTTGCTCTTCCTCTTCCCCTTCTGGTACTCCTATAATCCGGATGTTGGAACGTTTAAAGATGTCCTGGAGGTTCCTAAGCTTCTCCTCATTTTTTTGAATTCTTGTTTCTTCATTCTTTTCTGCTTGGTTGTTTGTTTCTTCCTTATGGTCCACTCCATTGATTTGAGTCCCAGTTTTCTTCCCATCACTACTGGTTCCCTGTGCATTTTCCATCATTTCACTTATGAATGCCTTCATTTTTTCATCTAATTTGCAACCAAAATCAACCAATTCTGTGAGCATCCTGATTAGCAGTGCTTTGAACTGTGCATCTGATAGGTCGGCTATCTCTTGCTTGCTCAAAAGTATTGGCTCTGGGACTCTGAGCTTTTCTTCTGTTTGAGTCATTTTTGGTCAGGTGGCGCCTGTTGCGTATGAGGGGCGGAGCCGTAGGTGTTCACCAACACGAGGCAGCCTAGTTGCCAAGTTGTGACGCTGTCTGTTGGGGCTGGGTCAGAGAGGGAACAATGGCGCCCGTTCCGTGCTCTCTCGAGTTTGCGTCCCCTCTGCTGCCTCCCACAAGCAACCTGGGCCCCCCTGGCGCTGGTTCCCAGGTGGGAGGGCCTATGCACACTCCAGGACCTTGTGGGTCTCCCCAGCGACCTCTCCTGTGAGGCTGGGATCCTCTCCCGGCACCTTTTCAATCAGTGTTTTTAGGCTTTATTTCCTGTCGCTGGGGCCCTGTGCTGTGCGGTCCATCTCACTGCCCACTCTTGCCTAGTTTATTTGCACGTGAATGTGTGTCCACATTTGGCCAACTGCCCTGCGTGCCTTGCGTGCTCTGCTCGTCTCCTCCTGTCTCCTCCCCGCGCCTGGGGTCTGAAAGCTCCACGCCACCCACGCTGCCCAGCGCTCCCGAGCCTGGCAGCCACCACATTTTCCTGCTGCTTTCCCTCTCCGCTAGCTGCGAACTCTGCCCCTCTTACCAGTCAGGTTGAATGGTTGTTGACTTCCGTATTTCAATTTCTGTGTTCTGGTTGTGTTATTGTTTATAAATATTTTTTGTCCTTAATCTTGGTTGTGAGAGGAGGTACAGTGTTTCCACCTACGCCTCCATCTTGGCTGGAAGTCCAAATGGTGTTTTCTTTAATTAAAAATGCCTGTATTTGTATGCTCAGCCTGACAGGTATCTCTGAGAGTGGCTTTTAGGGCCTAGGCTTACAGTTCTGTCTGATAATGATGCCATCTATGGTTTTTGATGCTTAGGCAAGTCTTCATTAAATTCTCATCAATTATCATTTCTCTGTAAAGACAGCACTATTTTAAAACATGAGCATTAATTATTTTTGTCCCCAGTGTTTACTGTATTGATTTATGTATTTTTAATACATGTCATACTATAATTCTTCAAAATACACAAATATCAAGTTATAAGATATTTCATTAAACCAGATTTCAAGCATTATCAATAACTACTTACCCTGCCTTTTTTAAATGGAATTTGGCTCTGTTTTCAGTTTGCTAAACTTTGCCCCAATTTAGTTGGATTTCAGTGGCATGTAATGGCAAATATTTGCCTTCTATAGCCAGATGTACTGACCTGTAAAGTACTTGTCAAAATGAGCCTGAGTTTTATCTTTGAATACAAACTACTTGTTTTTAAATTTTTCTTTCATATTAAGTGAAAGGAAAAACTGAATTTCACATTTCACCTGCATACTCATACAGACAGAGAAATCACCAAGGCTTTTTAAATTATCCTCTACCTATCAGGCTACAATAAAGTTGTTTTAAAGCTTATAGCCCTGGAATGATTCATGAAACCAGGCCTAAAAGCTGCTAACTACATGTTTTCTTTTATTCCATTATCCCCCATGCTTAAAAAAATTTATAGTAAAAAACACATACACAAAAATAAACTCAATAGGAAAGAGGACTTAAATGTAAGTTATGAAACTTTAAAAATCCTAGAAGAAAACATAGGTAGTAAAATTTCAGGCATCTCTCATGCAATAATTTTTGCTTTCTAGGCCAGGATATGACTTCTAGGACAAGGAAAACAAAGACAAAAATAAACAAATGTAACTATATCAAACTAAAAACCTTTTGCACAGCTAAAGAAACTAACAATAAAATGAAAAAGGACCTCACTATATGGGAAGACATATTTGCTTAAGATATGTGTAATAAGGGGTTAATTTCCAAAATGTATAAAGAACTTATACAACTCAAACCAGGAAGACAACCCAATTTAAAAAATGGACAAATGCCCTGCTTCTCTGAAGAGGATATGCAGATGTCCAGTAGACATGAAAATATATACTCAATGTTACTAATCATCAGAGAAATACAAATTATAACCACAATGAGATATCACCTCATACCTCACACCTCACACCTGATGATACCAGAATGGCATCATCAATATATCAACAAAATAGTGGTGGTGAGGATGTGGAAAAAAGGGAATGCTTGTGGACTGTTGGTGGGACTGCAAAATGGTGCAACCACTGTCGAAAATAATATGGAGTTTTCTCAAAAAATTAAAAGTGGAACTGCCTTTTGACCCAGCAATTCCACCTTTGGGAATATATCTTAAGAATTCTAAAACACTAATTCAAAAGAATATGTGCACCCCTATGTTGTTTACAGCATTATTTACAATAGCCATGGTTTGCAAAGAGCCCAAGTGCCCATCAGTAGATGAGTGGATAAAAAAGCCATGGTACATTTACACAATGGAATACTACATGGCCATAAAAACAATGAACTCTATCTGCAGCACCATGGATGGACATGGAGATTATACTAAATACACCAGAGAAAGACAAATGCCATACGATCTCACTTATATGTGGAATATAATGAACAAAATAACCTGATGAACAATATAGAAACTTAGGCATGGATACAAGGAACAGACTTGACAGCTGTCTGAGGAAAGTAGAGAGGGGGCATCTAATAAAAGAAGGTGAAGGGATTAGCCAAAGAATATATATACATGATACATAGACATAGACAACAGTGAGGTGATGACCAGAGGGAAGGAGTGGTTGGGGCTGGGTGAAAATGGGGAAAGGGGAGGATGGGGACATCTGTACTAGTGTCAACAATAAAAATGAGTTAAAAGACACATAACATGAGATCCATTCTCTTAACAAATTATAAGCATACATCACAGTATTGTTAACTATAATCACACTGTTGTACAGCAGGTCTCTAGAACTTTTCATCTTGCATAGCTAAAACTCTGTACATATTGAGAGTTTGACTACTTTAGATACTTCGTAAGTGGAATCATGCATTATTTGTCTTGTCAGCAGCTTATTTCACTTAGCAAAATGTCCTGAACTTTCATCAGTATACTAGTATATAAGATTTCTATTTCTATTGTTGCTCAAGTACGGTTGTCCCCATTTCCCCCTACCATGTCCCCCCACCTCACCCATCCTCACATCCCACTCTCATACCTATACCCTTTGGCTTTCTCCATGCACCCTTTATAGATGTTCTTTGATGGCCCTTCCCCTATTTTTCCCTGTTATCCCTCTCCCTCCTCTCCTCCGGTTACTGTCAGTTTGTTCTTTGTTGCAATGTCTCTGTTTATATTTTGCTTGCTTGTTTGTTTGTTGATTAGGTTCCACTTATATGTGAGATCATATGGCATTTGTCTTTCACTGCATGGTTTATTTCACTTACCATAATGCTCTCCAGTTCCATCCATACTCTTGTGAAGTGTAGGAGCACCTTTTTTCTTTCTGATACGTAGAATTCCATTGTGTAAATGTACCATAGATGTTTTCTTATTGACTCATTTGCTGATAGGTACTTAGGTTGCTTCCAGCACTCAGCTATTATAAATTGTGCTGCTGTGAACAATGGGGTGCATAGGTTCTTTTGAATTGGTGTTTCAGGATTCTTGAGGTATATCCCAGCAGTGGAATTGCCAGATCAAAAGGCTGTTCCATTTTAGTTTTCTAAAAAATTCTGTACTGTTTTCCACAATGGCTGCACCAGTCTTCATTCCCACCAGCAGCGTACTAGGGTTTCCATTTCTCCACAACCTCACCAGTACTTGTTGTTTGTTGGTTTATGATGTCTGCTCTGACTGGTGTGAAGTGATATTTATTGTGATTTTAATTCACATCTCTCTGATGGCTAGTGATGCTGAGGCCCTTTCATATTTCTCAGGGCCTTCTGTATGTCCTCCTTGGGGAAGTGTCTGTTCATGTCTTTTGCCCATTTTTTAATTGGATTTTTTGTCTTCCTGGACTGAAGTCATGTGAGTTCTTTACATATTTTGTAGATCAAACCCTTGTCCAAGGTATTATTTGAAAATATATTTTCCTGTATGGTTGGTTCCCTTTTCAATTTGCTGTTTTCTTTACCCATGCAGAAGCTTTTTATTTTTATTAAGTCCCATTTATTTATTCCTTTCTTTATGTCCCTTGCTCTAGGGGATCTATGGGTGAAGATATTGCTTCATGTAATATCTGAGACTTCCCTGTCTATGTTCTCCTCTAGAAACTTTATTGTTTCAGAACTTCTACTTAAGTCTTTTATCCATCTTGAATTTATTTTGTGTGTGGTGTATGTTGTTGGTCCAGTTTCATTTTTTGCATGTAGCTGTCCAGGTCTCCCAACCCCAGTTACCGAACAGGCTATTTTTACTCCATTTTATGCTTCTGCCCCCTTTGTCAAATATAATTGACCATAAAGACTTGGATTTATTTCTGGGCTCTCTATTCCATTGCATTGATCTATGTTTCTGTTCTTAATCCAGTACCAGAGTGTATTGATTAACAGACTATTTTGTAATATAGTTTGGTGTCAGGCATGATGATCGCTCCTACTTTGTACTTCTTTCTCAAAATTGCTGTGGCTGTTTGGGCTCATTTATGGTTCCATATAAATTTTTGAAATGTTTGTTCTGTATCTGTGAAATATGTCATTGGTATTTTAGTAGGGATTGCACTGAATCTATAAATTTCTTTGGGTAGTATGGACATTTTGATGATATTAATTCTTCCAATCCATGCTTCCTTTTGTTCGTGTATTCCTTGATTTATTTCATTAGTATTGTGTACTTTCCTGACTACAGGTCTTTTACACCCTTGTCTAGGTTTATTCATAGGTACTTTATTTTTCTTGTTACTATGTCAAATGGGATGTGTTTCCTGATATTTCATTGTAGATGTACAAAAATGCCTTCAATTTCTGAGTATTAACTTTGTGTCCCACTGTTTTGCCAAACTCACTTATAGGTCGAGTAGTTTTTTGGTGGAGTTAATAAGATTTTCTATGTACACTATCATGTCATCTGCAAACAATGACAGTTTTGCTTCCTCATTTTCAATTTGGATGCCTTTTATTTCTTTTTCTTGTGTAATCACTGTAGCTAGGATGTCCAATACTGTGCTGAATAAAAGTGGTGAAAATGGGTCTTCTGGCCAAGATGGAGGCATAGGTAGATACACTGTGCCTCCTCACACAATGAAAAGAAGGACAACTACAAATTTAATAACAAAAAGCAACCAAAACTGCCAGAAAATTGAACTGTATGAAAGTCTGACAACCAAGGAATTAAAGAAGAAACATTCATCCAGAGTGGTAGGAGGGGCAAAGATGGGCAGCCAGGGTGGAGAGGACTCACAGCAAGGTGGCAACTGAAGGACGGGGCAAGGCAGCAGCTGGCAGAATGGGCGGTTCCATATTTGGGTGTGGATAAACTGGGAGGAACAACTGGAGAGTGAGACATACCATGCAGTCCAGGGTTTCAACTTGGGGAAATAAAGCCTCTAATCCTCTGACTGAAAACACCTGTTGGTATTTGGGCAGTAGGAGAAACTCCCAAACTCACAGGAGAGTTCCTCTGAGAGACTCACAGGGTCCTAGAATGTATACAAACCCACCAACCCTGGAACCAGCACCACATGGGCCCAATTTGCTTATGGGTAGTAGAGAAAGTAACTGAAAGGCAGCTGAGTCCAGCAAGCGGCATTGTTCCCTCTTAGAATCTCCCCAGCCATACAGTGCCACAAAGCAGCAATGTGAGTTGCCTACCCTGACCAATACCTAAGATTCCCCCCTTACTATGTAACAGGTGCCCAGAGACAAAAAATAAAATGGCCCAAATGAAAGAACCGAACAAAGCTCCAGAAAAAATACAACTAAGTGATGAAGAGATAGCCAACCTATCATATGCACAGTTCAACCTATCAGATGCACAACCTATCAGATACACAGTTCAAAACTGGTAATCTGGATGCTCACAGAATTTGGTTGCAAAATAGAGGAAAATGTGAAGGCTGTGAACGTGAAATAGAGGGAAATGTACAGGGAACCAACAGTGAAGGGAAGGAAACTGGGACTCAAATGAACAGTTTGGACCAAGGGGAAGAAATAAACATTCAACCAAATCAGAATGAAAAAACAAGAATTCAAAAAAATGAGGAGAGACTTAGGAATCTCCTGGACAACTTTAAACGTTATAACATCTGAATCATAGGGGTGCCAGAAGGAGAAGAGGAAGAGCAAGAAATTGAAAACTTATTTGAAAAATAATGGAGAACTTCTCCAATATTTCAAAGGAAATAGACTTCCAGGAAGTCCAGGAAGCTCAGAGACTCCCAAAAGAAGGTGGACCCAATGAGGAACACACCAAGGCACATCATAATTACATTAGCCAAGATTAAAATGAAGGAGGGAATTCTAGAAGCAGCAAGAGATAAGGGGACAGTCACCTACAAAGGAGTTCCCATCAGACTGTCAGCTGATTTCTCAAAAGAGACCTTACAAGCGAGAGGGGCTGTAAAGAAGTATTCCAAGTAATGAAAGGCAAGGACCTACATCCAAGATTGCTCTATCCAGCAAAATTTCATTTAGTATGGAAGGGCAGGTGAAGTGCTTCCCAGATAAGGTCAAGTTAAAGGAGTTCATCATCACCAAACCCTTTGTATATGAAACATTAAAGGTACTTATCTAAGAATTAGAAGATCAAAACTATGAACAGTAAAATGACAACAAACTTACAACTATCAACAACTGAACCTAAAAAAAAAAAGGAAAACAAACTAAAGAAACAACTGGAACAGGAAGAGAATCACGGAAATGGAGAACACATGGAGGTTATTAGCAGGGAGGGGGAACGGGGTAATGGGAGAAAAGGTACAGGGAATAAGTAGCATAAATAGTAGGTACAAAATAGACAGGGCGAATTTAAGAATAGTATAAGGGATATAGAAGCTGTAGAACTTATATGTAGGACCTATGAACATGAGCAAAGGGTGGGGGGTGATACAGGTGGGGGGGTGCATGGCAGAGGGGAATAAAGGGGGGAAATGGGACAACTGTAATAGCATAATCAAAATATGTTTTAAAAAAGAAGTGGTGAAAGTGGACATCTTTTCTCTTGTTCCTGATCTTAGTGGGAAAGTTTTTAGTTTTTGCCCCTTGAGTATGATATTGGCTGCAGATTTCTCATATATGACATTTATTATGTTGAAGAAGAGCTAGCCTGTATCCTTCACAAACTATTCCAAAAAGTCCAAGAAGAAGGAAGACTCTCAAACTCTTCTTATGAAGCCAGCATCATCTCAATCCAAAACCAGATAAAGACACAATCAAGAAAGAAAACTACAGGCCAATATTGCTGATAAACATAGATGCTATAATCCTCAATAAAATATTGGCAAACCATATCCAGGAATACATTAAAAAGATCATAGCTCATGATCAAGTGGATTCATCCCAGGGATGCAAGGATGGTACAATATTCACAAAACAATAAACATAATGCATCACATAAACAAAAAGAAAGACAAAAATCACATGATCATATCAATAGATGCGGAAAGAGGATTTGACAAGGTATATTACCCATTTATGGTAAAAACACTCAGCAAAGTAGGAGTAGAAGGAGCATACCTCAACATAAAAAAGAATATTAAAAAAATACCATTAGAATTTGGATAGAGATTTTATTGAATTTATAAATTGCTTCAAGTAATATGGACATTTTAACACTATTAATTCTTGTTATCCATGAACATGGAATATCTTTCCATTTATTTGTGCCTTCTTCAATTAGTTTCCTTAATGTCTTATAAGAGATAAATGTATGGATCTTTTACTTCCTTGATTAAGTTATTTCTAAGTATTCTAATCTTTTACTATTTAGTAAGGGAGTTTTCTTTTTTTAAAATATATCTTATTGATTATGCCATTACAGTTGTCCCATTTCCCCCTTCATTCCTCTCCACCCTGCACACCCCCTCCACCCACACTACCCCCCTTTAGTTCATGTCCATGTGTCATAAATTCTTTAGCTTCTACATTTCCCACACTACTCTTGCTCTCTCCCTATTATTCCCCTACTGTCTATGCTACTTATTCTCTGTACCTTTTCCCCTCACTCTCCTCCCACTCCTCTGTTGCTAAACTTTCACGTGATCTCCATTTCTGTGGCGCTGCTCCTGTTTTAGGTGACCACTTAGTCTGCTTTTGTTTTAGGTGTGGATGTTAATAACAGTAAGTTTGCTGTCCTTTCACTGTTCATATTTTTTATCTTCTTTTTCTTAGATAAGTCCCTGTAACATTTCATATAATAAGGGCTTGGTGATGATGAACTCCTTGAACTTGATCTTATCTGAAAAGTGCTTTATATGCCCTTCCATTCTAAATGAAAACTTTGCTGGATAGAGACATCTAGGTTGTAGGTCCTTCCCTTTCATGACTCGGAATACTTCTTTCCAGCCCCTCTCGCTTGTAAGGTCTCTTTTGAGAAATCAGCTGACAGTCTGATGGGAATTCCTTTGTAGGTGACTGTCCCCTTATCTCTTGCTGCTTCTAGAATTCCCTCCTTCATTTTAATCTTGGCTAATGTAATTATGATGTGCCTTGGTGTGTTCCTCCTTGGGTCCACCTTCTTTGGGACTCTCTGAGCTTCCTGGACTTCCTGGAAGTCTATTTCCTTTGCCAGATTGGGGAATTTCTCCTTTATTATTCATTCAAATAAGTTTTCCACTGGTTGCTCTTCCTCTTCCCCTTCTGGTACTCCTATAACTCGGATGTTGGAACATTTAAAGATGTCCTGGAGGTTCCTAAGCCTCTCCTCGTTGTTTTGAATTCTTGTTTCTTCATTCTTTTCTGATGGGGTGTTTCTTTCTTCCTTCTGGTCCACTCCATTGATTTGAGTTCCAGTTTTCTTCCAATTGCTATTGGTTCCCTGTGCAGGTTCCTGCATTTCACTTATCAACGCCTACATTTGGTCATGTAATTTGCGACCAAAATCAACCAATTCTGTGAGCATCCTGATCACCAGTGCTTTGAACTGTGCATCTGATAGGTTGGCTATCTCTTGGTCGCTTAAAAGTATTGGATTTGGGGCTCTGAGCTTTTCTTCTGTTTGAGTCATTCTTGGTCAGGTGGTGCCTGTTACATATGGATGGAGGAGCCTTAGGTGTTCGCCGGGGCGGGGCAACCTAGTCGCAGGGTTGTGATGCTGTCTGTGGGGGCGGGGTCGGAGAGGAAACAAAGGTGCTTGTTCTGCGCTCTCTCGGATTTGTGTCCCCTGTGCTGCCTCCCACACACGAACTGGGCCCCACTGGCACTGATTCCCAGGTGGGTGAGCCTATGCACACTCCAGGACCTTGCAGCTCTCCCCAATGACCTCTCCTGTGAGGCTGGGAGCCTCTCCTGGCACCTTTTCAATCGGTGTTTTTAGGCTTTATTTCCCGTCACTGGGATCCTGAGCTGTGCGGTTTGTCTCACTGCTGCTCTTGCCTAGTTTATCTGCACGTGAATGTGTGTCCATGGTTAGCCAACCCCCCTGCATGCCCTATGTGCTCTGCTCATCTCCTCCCCGAACATCTGGGGTCTGCAAGTTTCATACCACCTATTCTCTCCAGTGCTCCTGGGTCTGGCAGCCATTGTGTTTTCCTGCCACGTTTCCTCTCTGCCAGCTGCCAACTCCGTCCCTCTTACTGGTCTGGTTGAATGGTTGTTGTACTTCCGTAGTTCAATTTTCTGTGTTCTGGTTGTGTTATTGTTTGTAAATATTTGTTGTCCTTAATCTTGGTTGTGAGGGGAGGTACAGTGTTTCCACCTATGCCTCCATCTTGGCTGGGAGTCAAAAAGGGAGTTTTTTTATTTCTTTTTCAGAGTTTGTTGTTAGTGTGTAGAAATGCCCTGAGTCAGGTAAGACAGATACGAATCCCTTTGGTAACCCTTCGAAAAGCCGGAACACCAGATACATGCTCCACTTCTCTCCCTTCCATTTAAGGGAAGAGTCTCAAGTTGTATACTGTTTTTAACTTGTGCCAAGCCAAGCTGGCTACAGCCAGACATGACTCTTTCCTCCTTTATTCTCAGTAGTTTCAGGCTATCAGTGCACCAAGGGAGGAAAGAGAAACCAGTCCCTCTACAGCCCACT
This sequence comes from Carollia perspicillata, assembly GCA_004027735.1. Classification (NCBI taxonomy): domain Eukaryota; kingdom Metazoa; phylum Chordata; class Mammalia; order Chiroptera; family Phyllostomidae; genus Carollia; species Carollia perspicillata. The sequence goes on along the minus strand of PVKM010042472.1, from coordinate 2,114 downwards.
GGATAGCTGCCACATTGGGTGCATGTTCCATCCTTCTCTTTCATGTGATGGAGTAGTCATGACCTGAGGCATTTTATTCCAGAAATGAGTTGTGTCAGCTGGGCAGAAGTGCTGATGCAAGAACAGTGAAATTACTCTTGTTACCTGTTTCTTTATTCCTCACTGGAGGACCTGCTTAGAGAGGGGAAAGGAGGGAGGGAAAGGGAGAGAAACATTGATGTGAGAGAGAAACATCTATCAGTTGTCTCCCATACACTCCCTGACAGGGGACTGAACCCACAACTTCGGTATGTGCCCCGACTGGGAATTGAACCCACAACCCTTTGTATCCTGGATAATGCTCCTCCATTTGATCCGCCCTGGCCAGAGCTTGTTACTAGATTTAATGTGCCTGTTTTCACCTTTGTGTTAGGCTATGGTACTGCAACTCTTTAACTGGATTCTGGAAATCTTATAAAGGAAGTTTAGTCCATATATGATTGCTAAATCATGTTTCTGTGGGGGACATGGTATTCCACCATCTTTCTAATGCCATTTTGCATAATACTTACATTTCAAGTCATTCTTAATTATATCTGTAGATGTGAATTTTGGATCCCTTTACACATAATGATCTTTCAATGGTCATTTGATTACAACAGTTTTATTTTATAGATCCCCTACCAAAAAAAGAAAAGTTTTTTCTTATGTAATCACCCCATAGTTGTGTGTGTCTATGAGGGCTTTTTTGTTAATCCCTTCACATTTTTCACCAGTGAGCTAACCACCTGCTGCTCTAACAGCTGTCAGTCTGTTGTCTGTAGCTGAGTCTGTTACTATTTTATTTGTTATTTTGTTCATTAGCTTCCACATATAAGTGAAATCACGTGGCATTTGTCTTTCTCTGACTAGCTTATTTCACTTAGCATAATACTCTCCTGGTCCATCTATGCTGTTGTAAAAGGTAAATGGCATTTTTTTGTGGCCAAATAGTATTCTATTGTGTAAATGTCCTATAGTTATTTTATCCACTCATCTATCAAAGGACACTTGGACTGATTCCATATCTTGGCAATTACAAATATTGCCGCAATGAACATAGGGTTGCTTATGTTCTTCCAAATTAATATTTTGGGTTCCTTATTTTTTTTTATTGCTTTTCAGTACAGTTTTCTGTCTTTTACTCCCATCCCAGACCACCACCCAGTGCTCCCCACCTCCCTCCCATTTCCACCCCCCTTAGTTTTGGTCCATGTGTCCTTTATACTTGTTCCTATAATCCCCTCCCTTTTTCCCTGAAATTCCCTCCCCTCCCCCCTCTGGAGACTGTCATCCCCTTTTCTATTTCAATGTCTTTGACTATATTTTGCTTGCTTGTTTGTTTAGTTGCTTAGGTTCCTGTTAAAGGTGATATCATATGATACTTGTCCTTTACTGCCTGGCTTATTTCACTTAGCATAATGGTTTCCAGTTCCATCAATGCTGTTGCATAGGGTAGGAGCTCTTTTTTTTTCTGCCACATAGAATTCCATTGTATATATGTACCATAGTTTTTTGATCCAATCATTTACTGATGGGCACCTAGGTTGTTTCCAACATTTGGCTATTGTAAATTGTGCTGCTATGAACATCGGGGTGCATAGGTTCTTTTGGAATGGTGTTTCAGGGTTCTTGGGATATAGTCCCAGCAGTGCAATTGCTGGGTCAAAAGGCAGTTCCATTTTTAGTTTTCTGAGAAAATTCCATACTGTTTTCCATAGTGGTTGTACCAGTCTGCACTCCCACCAACAGTGAACTAGTGTTCCCTTTTCTCCACAACCTGTCCAACACTTGTTGTTTGTTGCTTTGTTTATGATGGCCATTCTTACCGGTGTCAAGTGGTATCTCATTGTGGTTTTAATTTGCATTTCTCTGATGGCTACCGATATTGAGCATCTTTTCATGTGTCTCTGAATTTTCTGTATGTCCTCCTTGGAGAAATGCCTGTCCAAGTCCTTTGCCCATTTTTTAATTGGGTTGCTTGTCTTCTTGGAGTGGAGTCGTGTAAGTTCTTTGTATATTTTGGAGATTAAACCCTTGTCTGAGGTATCATTGGCAAATATGTTTTCCCATATTGTTGTTTCTCTTTTTATTTT
>PVKM010042471.1:0-12804 GCA_004027735.1 Carollia perspicillata | reverse complement strand
AAGAGGGGCCTATTCAGGAGAAGATTGGCAGACTGACTTTGCCAAAATGCCTCCCTGTAGAGGATATAAATACTTATTAGTCCTGATAGATACCTTTACTGAATGAACTGAGGCTTTTATAATGAGGAAGGAGAAAGCCACAGAAGTATCAAAAACCCTCCTAAAGTAAACAATACCTCGATTTGGTCTCCCACACTCCCTACAAAGTGATAATGGGCCACCCTTTACATCCAAGATCATTCAATCAATCTCTGAGGCATAAAATATTACCTTCACTCCACTTGGAGACCTCAGCCCTCTGGAAAGGTAGAATGGGTAAATCAAGCCCAAAAAGGACATTGGCAAAGCTCTGTCAAGAAACTTCTCAATATTGGGTTAAATTACTATCTATAGCACTTGTGAGAATCAAGGACTCCCCTTAAGTCAATACTAGACTCAGTCCATTTGAGATGCTATATGCTAGGCCTTTCTCAACTCTAGATCTTATATTTGATAGAGAGACCATCAAGCAGTTAGGTATATAACAAATTTAGGATAAGTACAAAAAGCACTACAGGAAAATGCAAATAAGGGGTTACTCCCAGAGGAAAATTCCATGCCACTGGATCTCGAGAGGATTGAGTACTTCTCAAAACTTGAAAAGAGGGATCCCTCTACAGATCAGTTTAGCTGTAAATGGAAGGGATCCTACCAGGTTGTCCTAAATACCCTCATGGCTGTCAAGCTGCTAGGGGTAGATAGTTGGGTCCATATTTCTAGATTAAAACCAGCAGATCCTCTCCAGGACCAGAGAAGAATCCTGACTCCACCTATGCCTTTGAAGCATTAGAAGACTTCAAATTCCTGTTCAAGAAGAAGAAACCTTAAAGATAGGTCAATATAAAACTTCTTCATGTTAAAAATCTGCACTGTTGCTGCTCCATCTTGGGTCAGTTGTTCTCTTTTCAAAATTACCAAGGATTTGCTCTGGGGTAACACTTGTAACAATTGCTGGGTTTACCATCATCAGCCACAATACAGTGGGTGACCTGATTGAGAAACAACTTCAGCATCCAGACATGGGTCAAGACAGAAAATCTGGACAGCATTAGGAGGAATATCCCCAACTGTACTTTGGGCCAAACAAATTAACACATAATCTGAGCTTCAAAATACTCTTGCCAGCCCAGAAACCCAAGTGGACTTTTAAGTAGATAACTTACTGGCCCAGGAAGGTGGGGTTTATGCCCTAGCTAATGCTTCTTGATAATCTCATCAGGGAAAATAGAAACAAGTGCTGACAAAACATTACAGCAAGCACTGTGGCTAAAAGGATTGTATCCTGGGAACCCTGAAACTATTTGGGAAATATTAAGAGATACATTCCTTCAGTAACTTGGTTTCTACCTCTGTTGGGACTTTTTAATCTCTTGCCGTTGAATCTTTAACCTGTTGGTTAGATTTATATCTTCCAAACTGACCACATCAGATGATAATGCTCCAGAGTTTTTAGCCAAACCCTAAGGAATATGATACCAACAACTTACAACATCCAGCATCTATGAGGGTCTCAAGAATTCCTCCACAACCACTAGATAAGATAGGGCAAGAGACTTGTGGTTCTCAGCAGGCAGGGTTTACTGTCCCATTCCAGCAGGAAGTAGATACAGAAGATTGGCCATCGTTCCTCAGCAACTCCCCAAAAAGAATTTTTGAGAACCATGTCTCTTAGGGCACAGGTGGCAAACACAGGGCCTGCAGGCTGAATCTGGCCCTCCACCTTGTTTATCTGGACCAGCACCTTGTTTCTACCCAGTGGCAGCACTGAGCTCTCACTTAACTGTTAAGGAGTAGTTACATTTATACAGTCCTAAAATTACATTCAGCCCTTTGAAGGCAACCACGAGGCTGATGTGGCCCCTGGTGAAAATTAGTTTGACATCCCTGTCTTAGGTGGAATTTGAGGCAGGAAATGAAATAGGAAACTGTGAGACACTACAGCTGTCATCAGTCAGCATTTAAATTCCAAGAATCACCTGAGACACCTGATAATAAGCATTGTACTTTCCTCCCCAGAGCGGGTGATCGAGGAGGATTGTGAGAAATCACATGTGTAGAAGCTTAAGTAAAAACACTATAAAGCCTGTAATCATTCAATAGAAGGAAAGCATGCTGTGGGGGCCATTTTCTGGCCGGAGATGGCCCACTCCCATGCCTTAGGAGGTGTACTTTCTTTATTAAATTCCCCACTTGCTTTGCTTTATATCTGTGTGGTCAGTCCAATTCTTTGTTTGCAATCACCAAGAGCATGGACCCTGTCTCCATCTACAACACTACCTGCCACATGTATGAATACCCTAAACTCCAGTCCAGTAATGGTGACCTCTTGAGGTGGGGCCCACTGGTGCAAGCAGCTTCAGTCTTGAGTTACCATTTGCAATCAGTTATAGCCTCAAGCCAGGGGGCCCTTTGGCCCAAGGGACAGAGTGTCACCAGTGGCCTGCCCCCTTGTACTCATGGCATGGAGCCTGAGGTAGCTTTTCACAGTTTGGGCATTCCTTGGAACAGTTCCCTGCCTTTAGACATATAAGGTACTTAGTGTCCTTGGTAATGGACCTGGAAAGGCTAGTGGGATATGGCTGTCCTGCAAAGGGAGCTAAAATCTGGGTGTGTCTAACCTCCTCCCTTTTTTCCTTCTCCTGAGCTCAGGCCTCTCCTGATCCCAGCTGTAGAAGACTAAATTGGCTGTGGTTAACATCCTTTAAGGAGACTCCAGGATTCTGGATAAGCTTTTGGAGCTTTCCCCTAATATCGAGGCAGATTGTGTTAGAACCTATCTTTTAGCATGATCTGGCCTTCACATGATTCTAAATCTAGGTTGGTATGCTTGATAAGGCCTCAGATTCAGGTAGGGTTTCCCAGCTTGGGAGGGAAACATAATAACTTCGGTGTGACTGTGTGTGTATGTTGGTGTGAATGTGTCTGTGGCTCCACTGGAAGTTTCCTATGGGGCGTTATTGGGCCCTAACTGTGGTTCCTCAGTCTGCTATATGGCATAACGGTTGGGTCTGCTAACCTGGACGACTACTCGGGCAACCTTAGCCAAGACAGACCCAAGTCCCTCTCAAGAGGAGAGGCCAGGTGGGCATCTGAGTGGTTTCCCTTTAAGGAAACACCCTCCCTTTATTTGTCTGTGCCGGCACTGGGTGGGAAGCATGGGTGGGGGACAGTCTACCGTCCTAGACTGCATGCTCAGGAACTTTAACTGGTTCAGGGGACAGGACCCAAGTACGACACCTGGTCAGTTAGAAACTTTTTGTTCCTCGGAGTGGCCGACTTTCAGAGTGGGCTGGCCCTGGAGGGAACCTGTATTTAGGTTTGGGGAGGAAACAAACCCCTAGTCGGCTCTACTTCCCTGCTGCACCTACGGAGAGGGAAGGGGCCTCCTTAGTTCCAGAGACTGGAGTTGGAGCCTCGGTGAGCAGCGCCTGGGCTCCACCCATCCCTGGGGCCTCAGTACACTACCCCCAGTGGGATCAGGGCGGCTCTGCAGTGCCCCCAAACCCACAGGTGGAAGGAACCTTTGGATCCTCCCTGGCTGCTGAAACAGACCCGGCACCTTCACAGGTGGGCGGGGCCTGCGCTGTGCCTCCGCCCTACCCCCTGAGGGTGGGGGGCATCTCCACAGGGCCACCACCTCACAGGTTGGAGGGGCCTGGCCCCCTCTGCAGCGTACAGAGGACTGGGAACGAGCTCCTCCCAGCTAGTGAACATAGCATTTAAAGTCTACAATGCCCGGGAAGCAGGGAAAGCAAAATGGGCCACAGTGGTTTTTTGGAATTAGCTCAGGGAAGCCAAAAGAAGCAAGACCCTATGGCAGAGAAAGGAAACTCATCAGGTGCCCACCACTGCACCAGAGGCAAAGGGGCCCTGTAGAAAAGAAGAAAGGTGCAATAGGCAGTGTGCCCATTGCAAGGAGGAAAGACACTGGAGGAATGAGTGCCACATAGCAAAAGGGAAAGTAACTGTTGGGCTGACAGAACTCCAAATGAGCAGCAGCTGTCTGAACAATGGACTGGTCCCTATGCTGTCCTATTGACAATGCATTCCTCCCTGTAGCTGATGGGAATTAAGCCCTGTATTCACCACACATGGGTAAAACGGGCACTGCCTAAGGGAGACACATGCCCTACTGCTGCAGCTGAGGCAGAAAGGGAACATTGGACCTGCACTCAGGAGGAAGGTTTGAAATTCCTCTTCCAGAAAGAGACAGCGAATCCCGATACAGGGTGACAGTATTTGTTATGTCACACAAGTGTTTGTAAAGCTCGGGACCTTTGGCTGCCACATACTGAGTTTAAGTGTAGTCTTTCCCAGTGTGGGAAAGGAACCAGGATTGAAAGCATATGAAAGAATAGAAAGTTTGTGAATGTTGCAGAAGGTCTGTGGAAGTGAAAGTTTTGAGAAGCCTAGTGGATATCAGAAGGAAAAGGAAGAATAGAGGGTTTGTGAATGTTGCAAAAGAATTTTAAGTGAATAGTTAAATCTAGATGAGCAGAAATATGTATAAAAGATATAAAAGTTTTAAACCTGGAGTAATGGAAACCTCAACTACTTATTTTCTAGTTTCATGGGAAAAAGCAAATTTCTCACATTGGTTCTGGTCTGATCAGAAACCTGTATCATAAGACCTAGGGAAGGTCACTGTAGCCAGTTAGGGAGAATACCTTTGCTGCCTGGGACCCAGGAAGGGTCATTTGGGTCTGATGGCTCTTCAGCCTGAGGCAAAGAGCATGTCTCTGCCAAGAGACTGGGCCTGAAGGAGCATGTCTCTATGAGGCACCAATGGACACATTTGGTGCAAGAGAATTCCTCTACCTGTGTATCATTCTGGAACTCTGTTTCGGATTTTGCTTTGTATCTGCTCTGAAAAGGAAATTGAGAATTCCAGAAAACATTAAAACCTCATACTCTGTAAGAAAGTGAATAAGGAAAATGATTTTCCATCATGCTTTGTATTTTTCTCCCTACCTGATCCCTCCAGAATTTGGCATTCTGAAGGAGTAAGTGATGACATAAGGTTTCTTTGCATAAAACCAATAAGACCAGTCATTAATAGTGGTTTTGTTAACCAAGACTTTGACTGGAATGTCATGCCTGAAGGAGGCATGTATGGGTTCTGGTCCTCATCAGAAAGCCCCGGGGAACTAGGATTGACTTGTGAAGCTAGTGGAAGCCCACGAGAGAAGCCTGGTACTTTGGTTGGTTATGTGGTTCATGCCAGTCTTTCAAGGGAGGGAACGAAGGTTGCTTTCCTGAAAGATGGCTAAAAAGGAGGAACCTGTAAGCACAATGGAGGCTCGAGGACTTGAGTGAAACAACTGGTACAGGCGAAGCCAGATGGCGGATGTGTGGCTCTGCTTCTGTGCCCTGAGGGGCAGACTGAGAAGTCAATCTAAGGATTCCCTGTGTGAGTTCCAGCAAAGTAGACTTAAAGATCATAGGAGATCCAGGCTGCTCTTGGTTTATGCAAATGAACAGGAAAAATGAAAAGTGTGACTCAAAGTAGTCCCTGTAATAACAGTGAGGGTGATCTTAAGGAGAAAAATAGTGATTCAAGGAAAATCACAATGCTCAGTGTCGGACAGCTGAATGGTGCAGCTAACTGTCTTAAAAGTTTGTTTTCATTTGAAAGTTGAAACTGGGTTTGTAATATCACCAAAGATGTTCAATTTACAGGTGCAAAGGACCTTGCAATAGAATGTCTTCCCAAAAGACAGTCTCAAAGGCACAGAGACTGGTTTGGGGATTGTTGTGCTCTTCTGTTTTCATAAGATGTATGCCTATGACCTGCCTATGCTTATGAGTGATTGGTTGCAATATAGACCTCACTTAAGGAGCCCCTCTTCATCATTGCCCCCTGAAACTCAATGGTTTCACTGAATTAAGTGGTTAGGTTGGTAAAATGTTCGGGTTGGCTGTGGGCTTCACTTTTTCCTTTTCTGTCTTGATGGCTTGGACAGAAAAGGCTCAGAATCTGAAAGGAGAGAAATCCTAATATATTCCCCTCAGCCCGAGTGAAGTATAGTAGGCCACAAAAGTTTTGGATAGGTGTAGCATGCTTTACACACCTTCCTCCAGATAAGCCATTCTTAAGTCCCTGCCTTCGTCATTTAGTGGTTACGATTTAATTTTGCCTCCCATTTCTTGCTTAATCTGTCACCTCCAGAATATGACCAGGATGCCAACGGTCCAGTAATGCCAGCCTTTGGACACCAAACCTGTGATTTCCTGGTGACAGCCAACTGGCTAGGATCCTGTAAGGTCCTTCCCTTACAGGAAGGACTTCTTCTGTGCTGTACCCCCCTTTTCAGAGCACCCCTGACCCAAGGGTAGGTAAGACGACGTCCATGTCCAGCCAGAAGTAGTTACAAGAAGCTGAGACCTTCGTCCATTGTCCTTTATATGAATATAAAGTGGGTGTATATCTGAAAGGAGAGAATGATTCAGGATGCAGCCAAGAGGGTGGCCAGTGCACTCTATTCGGCCTGAGGATTATGTTTGAGTAAAGTTACAAAAAAGACAGAATTTGAGGCTAAGGGGGGAACTAGACCAGACTCAATATCTAGAGCAATTAGGACAAACCTTGGACACCATAAATAAGGCCGGACTAGGCCAGGAACCCCAGCCCGAGGGAGACCAGTGCACTCCTTTCAGCCAGGACAATATGTATGGGTAAAAGATTGGAAGAGGGAACCCCTCCAGCTGACCTGGACAGGTCCCCACCTGGTACTATTAACCACCCCAACCACCCTTAAAGTTGCAGGTGTCACCCCCTGGATCCACCACAGCCAAGCCAAGGCAGCCACAGACCCCGATGCAGAAGGAACCAGACCCACCTTATGACTGCCAGCCCTGAAGCTCTGGAGGTTGCTCGTGGGGGGAGAAAACTCCTCCCAAGGATGGACCGTTGTCCCACCTGGCACCTGTTCCTGATTGGCATCTACGCTGATGTTTTAGGAATTAGACTTCTGGCCACGACCCTGCCAGAGTGGAGCACCGAGGAACGATTTGCCTTAGGAATAATGTATCTGTGTTTAGTCCTCACTTTTGCTGGTATAATCTGCTTTGCCTAATCTGCTTTGCCTAATAACCACAGTGAACATCAGCATCCAGGCCTGACCTAGACTGTAGAAATAATTGCCCCGGCCCACACCAAGTTCCAGACATGGAGCTCTAGTTCCTACTCTTTATAGTGGGCCTGGCACAGGCCGGCCAAACCCTGCAAATGCCCTATGTATAGAGGTTCTCTGCTCAAGAAACCTACACCAAAGGCAGGGATGTAATAACGCACACTGTAGGCATCATGACTTGCCTCGAAGCTGGATGTAGAGGCCTAATAGTCCTCAGCATTCCTACCTCCAGTCTTAAAAACCTCGAAGGGTGGTGGATGATGAATCCCACGGTGTGCCTGACCAGAGACCAGCGTTTTAAATCTCTCTACGAGGGTTGCGACTGGAAGCCTGAGGTCTATAGTGGATGCCCTTACATATATTGTCGCCTCCACACCACTATGATGGGTGAACTGCTGAAAATTCCCATACTAGATCCTGACAGCGAGGATTAGGAGACTGGAGTCCAGAAAAAAATCTATGTAAATCTGTGGCATTCTGAACCAGTTGGGGACATCTTCATCTTCAAAGCTTATGTGCCCAAAAAACCCAAGTTGGTTAGAATTTATAGCTGCATCAGCTCAGTTCAAAGTCCGGAAGAATCTCTGGCTTCTGACTTGGGCGACTCCACCCAGACTGGACCATTGTCTTGGCTCACCCTCCTACAGGATGGAGCCCACTGCTCAACCTGACCTCCCCTGAAGATGTCAATAATTGTTTCCTCTGTACCTCCCTGGAATGGCCTCCCGTAAAGGCAGTTCCTATCCCAACCCCCCTGAACATTACTGCTAACTCTGTCTCCTTTTCTCTCCCGAGTGTGCCTCTCTTTCAGAATGAAGTCAAAACCCCTCCAGTGTGCTACGGACCTGAGAAGGCCTGCAACCTCACCATCCCGATTGGCCCTGGAGGACTCACCAGCCCACCCGGGACTTTCTTCTGGTGCAATGGGACCTTGTACCGCACTGTCCAACCAGTGACTCCCACCCCGTGTTACCCGACAATCTTAACCCCACAGCTGATGCAATATCAGGAGGGAGAGTTGCACTCTCTCCTTACCAGCAGAAGGGAAAGGAGAGCAGTCCTCTTGCCTGTATTAGTAGGGCTGTCCTTTACAACCTCCCTCATAGGAGCTGGGGTTGGGGGAGCAGGGTTGGGCCATAGCCTCCAGACCAACCGACAACTTACAGAAGAGTTAGAAAAAGCCTTAGATGCCATAGCCCTCTCCTTGGCCTCACTCCAGAGGCAGATAACTTCCGTGGCCTGGGTGACCTTGCAAAATCGCCGGGCATTAGACCTGCTCACCGAAGAAAAAGGAGGAACTTGCCTATTTCTATAAGAACAGTGTTGCTTTTACATTAATGAAAGCAGAGTAGTTGAGGAAAATATCTATAGACTCCAAGATATCCAAAACCAGGTCAAGAGCATAGACCAGACCCCACTGTCTACACCGTGGTGACAGTCTCTTATGTATTCAGTCTTGGCTCCTGTAATGTGACCCCTGCTCATCCTGTTCTTGATCATAACGCTAGGACCGTGCCTAATATGCACCCTCACTGAACAGATAAGGATGACAGTGGCCTGGTCGGCCACCGCAAAGATACTCTCACTCCAAAGGCACCACTACCAGAGGCTCCAGCCCGGTCCTGGTGATGCCATGACTGAAGAAAGCTCAGTCTAGCATCAAAGGGGGGAATGTAATAGAAGTTGAAATATAATAGAAGTTAAAACTGGCACTCTGTTCCAGACCTCTGATAACTCCCTGCTGGCCCCCAGGCTCCAGACGACCACCTGTTAACTAGTTGACTCTCTGTCTCAGACTCAGTTAATCTCTTACTATCTCTTTGTCCCAGGCCCCGGACAATTTCTGCCCTCTGCTTCTGTGTCCTTGGCTCCCACGCTCCTGCTCCCTGCTTGTGCCAAGTGACCCCCCCTCCCCACTTTGTTACAAAGGTATTTAACCACCCACCTGACCCCTCCTCAGCGCCCAGAATTTGGAGACTGTCTCCTCTGGGTCCACACGCGTTAATAAAGAGCTCACTCCCTTGACCCCACATCATGTCAGAGTTCGTTTTTCCGCAACAGCTTAAGGTGGGCCTGAGAATGCTTTGTGAGACTCTTCCCTAGTCTAGCCCTTCAGTGGGACCTCTCTCCTGGGAGTCTTTGTTGCTAATACAGGGACAGGAGCAAACATCATGACTCTCTGGGTGGGTGGGGGGGATCTTCTGAGGAGATTTGCCTGTCTCTAAGAGCTTATTAGTGTTGTCCTGGAGGGCAAGGCAACTGGGAAAGAAAAGGAGCAAAAGCTCAAACAGAACAAATCAATTCCTTGTTAGCAGGCTGGGAAAACTCTAGTGAGAATGAGTCTGGAAAGTGGACTGAGACACCTCTTTTGGGTTAATTTTTGGCTTAATCTGAGTTCCCCCCAAGAAGACCCTGAGCAAGGAATTGTGTCCAGGTAGTTTATTTTGGGAATGAATCCCAAGAAACAGGAGTGGAAGACTGGGAAGAGTCCAATAGGCAAGGGGCAGAAGGAGAGAAAGGCAATCCCAGGGTGCATTATTGAGGTGCTCAAGTTGGGCACTACCACGGGCAACTGGAGTTCTATCATCTTAGGAGAATTTCCCACTGCGAGAAAAGAAGAGGAGAGTATTTCTCCACTAGCTCCTGTCTGCCTTAGTCAAGGGTTGTCCCGTGAGGTGTTAGTTCCTTTGCACTTTTGGGTTTATGCACATGTCACAATGGCAGTCACTTCTTAAAGGAGTCCCAGGCTGCAGTGACAGAGAAGCCCTGAGGCAAGAAGATACAGGTACAGCTGAGGCAAGGTGCTCTTGGGTTACACCTATATGAAGCTGGTTGTCACAGCAAAGCTGGGGTAAAAAGATAGGCTGGGAAGATGAGGTTAGCCACAGGAAGAGTCTGATATAACCACAGGCAGGTCAAACATTCTTTTCCTGTCTTTATCAATAGGACTGTATTTTCATTTAATTCTTAGTCCAAAGTAGGACTTACAGTGTTCTTAGGTGGGATATTAATTCCCCTTTAGTTAACTGCTTTTCCAGCAATACCGAACCCTAAAAGTGTAACCTGGTGGCTCAAAGTAGCAATTCATTGTTATGGCTGTTATACAGAGAGTAACTCTTCTGAAACACAGCACTGAAGCAAGTACTCTGGCTTGAGTCTGTCTGTGAAATGGGTACAGAGAACCAAGTGCACCCTCCTTCCATAACTGTTCCAGTTTTCAAAGCTCTGTGTGCCAGGAGCTGGGAATAAAGAAGACATAGCCTTGGCCCTGAAGAAGCTCACGGCATGGAGCTGACAGGTTTCTTTAAAGCCCCACCGGGCCAGTTAACTCCACACTCCCCCTTCCCCCATTTTCATCTGCCTGGTCCCTTTCCAATCAGTCCTTATCTGCCAATAATTTGCCCAGATAATTTCCTTTCCTCCTCAGTTCATTTCTTATTCTGGAGGCTTGTTGTAGGTCTGTGCCCACCATCCTCTGCTATTATACTGCTGAAACTCTGGGAAGCTATACTATTCAACTATTTTTAAAGACTCTTCAAAGCAAATCTCTAAATAAATTTCATCTGATTAAAAGAGAAATTTAAAAACCAACTAACCGAGCAGGGAAGTCATTTAATTTCTCATCTAAACAGAGCCTATCAAGAGTGAAAGGGATGCCACTAAGTATTACACTGACTGGGGAACTAGAGTATAAGGTCATGTTGTACCTTTGAAACGTGTTCTGGGAGCTTGGTGGATTCCTAAATTTGTGAATACTGCAGTAGGTTATACACTCACCCAAGACTCAGTAGAGTTTAAATTCCTGAGCGTTGCTGAATTTGTTATGAAAACATAGCAATGGTTATGCAATAATGAGATTCGAATGCTGAAATTTTGCTTGCTACACTTGGTAACTGAGTTACTTCTGTACATCAGTTTCAACATAATAAAATCTATTTTATGCACAATGGAATTTAAAAGCATTATCTAGTCCTAAACTATATGTGGTTATATTGGTATATTCTTTGGACTCTACATAGATTTCACAACAATTCCTATCATGCAAAACGGGGATATGCCCTTATGAAAACAAAAGCTCAAATGTGAGAATGACTCCTTAGCCCATACCTCATAACAATTATTGGTGTTATTATGTTGTTATTTTAGTTATATATACACGTGTTGTATTGAACATAAATAATGTTGATAGCCCTATATTTTGAAGAAAAATATTTCACTATCTTTTAAAAATATTTTGTTTATGCTATTACAGTTGTCCCAATTTTCCCCCTTTCCCCTCTCCCCAGCCCCCCTAAGACTGTATCTTTACAAAGATATATTTGTTGGCCGAGATGTCCAATTTAAAAAAAGCAATACTAAAAATATTAAAAGAATAAATACCAACCAACCCACCCAGGTGAGCTCTAAAGACAGCAAACGTGCATAGGACCTGGAAGGAGCCTCTTCCACACCAGGGTTTTCTCACTTCCCGGAGCAGTGACTTCTCCTCCCCGGCCAGTTCCAGGAGCGGGACTAGGGTGAGATCTGCGCCGGGCTTAGCTGGGAGACAGACCGGCAGCAGGGGGCGCCTAGCAAGGACTGGTAGCTTGGGCGCTTAACAACTGGGGGAACCTCTGTAGGAGCAACGCCAGGCTCCATGCCGATGCCCCAGCACCGAGGAAGTGGCGCGGGAGCACTCCCGGCCCTGGCGACGTCCGCTGTCACGATCCCCCTGCGCAGCCAGAACGCCAGCACCGGAGGGGTCTAGGCGCATCCGGGTATCTGAGGTCTCAGGCGTGAGAACGGGGAAGGGCCTTAGAGAAAGAAACGGCTGCAGCGCCCCGAGTCCGTTCGCTAAGCTAGGAGCGCGGGTACCTGTGAAGCGCCGGATTAAGGCGGACGCACCAGTAAAGCCCTCCGCAGCCGGGACTCCCTGCCCATTTGGTTTGGGGTAAGAGGAGGGGTCTGCATCTCTGCTGCTGTGCGCCTGAAGCCTCTGCTTAGTTTGGTTTGGCCTCGCGCCGCCCCTTCCCTGTTGGGGGGTTGCGGGTGGGATGGGCGGCTGCGGAGTAGACAAGGCAGTAAGATGGACCGATCCCGCCCATACCTGTTTCAGCCTCTGATGGTCCTCACCTGCCGCCCTCCTGGGCCTTCTGTCCCCCTTGTGGGAGCCTCGCCGTTATTCAGTATAAGGTGCTCTGCAGGAGGCGGCCCAGGTTGAGAAAACGGCCCCGAGGCTCCCAATAAAACCCTCCGGACTCATCCTTCCCTGCTGCTGCATTTTACAAAAAGGGGCCCGTCCCCAAATAGGGAATGAACCGGACCAAGGTCCCTCTGTACTCCTGCTTTCCAGTCCTGGGCCCAGAGCACTGCTCCCCTCCGCACCGTAGTTCCTCTTAATGCCCCGCACCCCTCCTAACCCTCTCGTACCCTCCAGGAGGCCCTATTCTCACGGACGTGAGGAATGGTCCCTTCCCTGGTGCTGTGGCCTTGGGAAGGATGCTAGACAGAGGTCAGGCCGCCGGTACAGCTGTCTTGAGCTTTAGCCAAGCCGGCAGTTGCTGGAGTACTGGGTGAGCCACAGGACTGGGAAAGGGAGAGGACCGAGCAAGGGGGCGGCGATGCCGGGGCAGGCTGGGGAGGCTGGTGTAGG
>PVKM010042470.1:0-12807 GCA_004027735.1 Carollia perspicillata | reverse complement strand
GGGCTGAGAAGCGGAAAGAAAACGAAGAGGTGGTCAGAGGGACAGAAAACAAGGCCCGGCCCCACACCGTGCGCAAGAGACGCGCTTTCAAAACCGACCCTCCGCAAGCAGGGAGGCAGAAGGCAGGTGACAGAGACAGCTGCACAGCCTTCCTCAGACACCGACAGAACGACAACACAGGTGGAGACGAAGGGCACCCAGGGGCTGGCGACCCGAGGACCCCCACCCACCACCCACCACCCACGGCCCGGCGCTTGCATGTTGCCGACGTCCACAGAAGACGCACGTTTTGAAAACCACCAGGACAAACCGCCAGCTGAGCCTTAAAGCATGTTTCAATCAATTCAAGAGGCTTAAAAGCACACACAGTATGTTCCCCGATCTTCAGAGAATCGAACTAGAAACCAAAGTTAAGATATCTAGGAAAACGTCAAGGATTTCACAACACACTTTTAAAAGAAGGATGACTTGAGAGAGGGAGAGACGCCAAGCTGTCGTTCTGCAGCTGGGTGCCACTCGCCAGCCGACTCCCGTGTGCACGCGCCCTGTGGGGGGGTCCAACCTGCGGCCTTGTTGCATCGGGACGACGCTCCCACGGAGATGCCCGGCCAGTGCCTGAACCAACACACTGCTAAGTGACGTGTAGCTCAGAGAAGAAACCACAAGGGAAATCAGGAGGTATCTTGAATGAAAAATAACAAAACACGACACACTGATGGAGACCGAAGGTGTCCCCACCATGCCAGAAAGCAGCAGGGCAAACCCCGCAGAAACGGAAGACATAGCAGAGAGCGGAAACCAAGGAGACGGAGAAGCAGCAGACACGGGGAAGAGCGGCAGGGGCAGGTGGCCGGGCGGCTGAAGACACAGTGTCAGCGTGGGGGAGACTGTGCCCTCGGGGCAGACCCTCTGGGCCGGATGAAAAGTGACAGCGGAGCACCAGGGACACTCGGGGCGAGGAAACTAGATGGATCGGACACAGACCTCGCGCAGCACGGGTCACCGAGGCTCGCCCAGGACGAAACAGAGGACGTGAGCCGCCTCCAGCCACGAAGCCAGAGTCCAGCCCAGCAGAAGCTCCAGGCCCAGACAGTGGCCCACTCCACCATCAAGGGAGGGGCGACACTAACGCTGACGTGCTCGCCTCCGGAGGCCGTGCGGCCCGACACCCCAGGCTGACAAAGACACCCTGGACGCAGAGCCACTGCAGGGCGCCTGCACTGCCCTCCACGCTCAGCTCCGGGGCCCGGACCCTGCAAAGACACCAACGGCTCCTCTTCAGGACAGCTTGGTTGCTCACAGGGGAAACCCTAAGGCATCTGTCTACCAGAAACAGAAGAGCAGCAAGCAGACTGCGCCGTGTAGAGCTCCCGACCTGGACCTGAAAGCAGGGGCAAGCGCCGTTCCCCAGGTCCTGTCCGCGAAGGTTCGGGGGAACCGTTCGACGAGAAGTCCCAGGACAGGCAACTCCGGGGCTGCGGAGCGAGATCTCACACCGTCCTGCCCGGCCGGCCCAGGGCCTGAGTGTCCCCATGTCCAGCGCATCCTCGTCCTCCCTGTCTGCGCCCCCCGCCCGTCAGTGTCCTGGTGGCCCAGTCAGCTGTCACGTGTCACCGAGCTCGTGCTCAAGTCACCCTTATTCTACAGGACAGTGACCCAGAAGCCATTCCCACAACCTTCGCCACTGGGGTGGCCACAACGCTCTGCTTTCTTTCCTCCTGGGCCCCATGGTCAGTCTCGCACTGGGCCTGTGGGCTGTGCGGACTCGGCCGCTGATGCGAGCGTGCAGAAGAGACACAGCGTCTGTCGAGGCCGGCGCCACCCACAGCTGCAGCGCCTGCTGGGGGGTCTGGGGTGGTGTCCGCTGCACATTAGGGGGGACAGTGACACACATGAGTTCATGAATCTCATTTGCAGCAGCAGCCAGAGCCATAAATTTACATAACAAAAGACACCCAAGATTTCTACACTGAAAACCACACACTGCCAAGAGAAATGAAAGATCTGGAAGAATAGAAGAGTAAGAGCCCTGGCTGGTGTAGCTCAGTGGATTGAGCACGGGCCTGTGAAGCAAAGGGTCACGGGTTCGTTTCCCAGTCAGGGCACAGGCCTGGGTTGCAGGCCAGGTCCCCAGCAGGGGGAGCACGCGAGGCAACCACACATCGATGTTTCTCTCCCTCTCTTCCTCCCTTCCTTCAGAAACATTGATGTGTGGTTGCCTCTCACACGCCCCCCACTGGGGACGTGGCCTGCAACCCAGGCCTGTGCCCTGACTGGGCATCAAACTGACGACCCTGTGGTTCTCAGGCTCACACTCAACCCAGTGAGCCACACCAGCCAGGGCACAAAACCTTTTTTTTTAAAAAAATAGGAGAGATTTATCAGATTCATGGATTAGAAGGTCCATATGATTCAGATATCAATTCTGTCCAAATGAACCTACAGACTCCATATAATCGTAACTCTCTTTGGTGTAGGGACGGACAAACTGACTCCGAAATGCGCGTGGGGAGGCAGCGGCTGAGACTGGCCACAGCAACGCCAACAGAAGAGCCGCGCGCGAGGGCTCCAGGACACATCCACACCAGTGTCTGAGGCACATGTGGACACCCACACACAGGGTCAGCTGCGAGAGCAGGAGCACTCACATCCCATCTGCCTGGGAGGTAACTCACACCCACAGTGCACAGAAAACCTTACACAGCTCAACCATACAACAAAAACCCAATTTGCAAGAATACACAAAAGATCCGAACACGTTGAAACATAGGCTGATGGCCATGGTGCACGAAGAGAGGATGGACCGCCCTGGTCGTTGGGAGCGAGTCCTGTGACACACTAGCTGGGGCGGCTCGTGTCAGGGTGCTGGCGAGGGTGTGATGCCCACACGCTCTCGCTGCTGCTGCCATGGGAGGTGCTGCCACCCTCGAAGCGGTCCGGAGTGCAGCCTGCCCTCGCCACACGGCCGCACACCCGCCCTGCGAGGCGTGGTGCTCACCGACAGGAGTACACACCCGCACTGCCAGACGTGCGCCTGAGGTCCGTGATAGCCAGCCTCTGGGAACAGCGCAGATGTCCGTCTCTGAGCGAGTGGACGGACTCAAGAGGTCTGTCCCCGCACTGGGACGTGCTCAGCATCGGGGCTAGAGCCACTGGTGCCCACAAGCTCAGCACAGGGAGCTCCGGCGCGGGCGTGCGGCCTGGCCTGTGTGCAGGGAGGGAGGATGGCCGAGCGCTCAGGGCAGCTCGGGAGAGCAGGCGCACACCCACCCAGGGCACAGCATCCCGGCCCCAGGGGAGGTGTCCAGGAGGACACAGACACGTTCACACTGAAACCTCTGCAGGAACACTCACGGCAAACCGGCCCCTGGAGCCAGTCCCGCCTTGTGCACCCAAAGGGGCCGCATACTGCCACTCGGTGTGCAGAGCACACGGGCCTCCCGGGAGCCGCGCTGAGTGATGGGGACTGGCCCCAGTGGGTCGCTGCGGTGTTGGGTGCACTCAGGATCTTGACCCTGGAGGTCAAGTCACAGACCACACAGGTGAGAACCTAGAGTGGTAACGCACACACACACAGGTAAAAGAAGAACCGGAAATCTGAGGCTGGCATTCCAACTGTGATATTATTACCAGCTTCGCAAGATGTTACCGCCAGTGGAAACCAGGCACAGGGCCTGTGTTATTTCCTCCGACGGCGCACGTCTATGATTATCTCAATTAAAACTGCAACTCACAGCCCCGGCTGGTGTGGCTCAGAGGACTGAGCGCCAGCCTGTGAACCAAGGGTGGCCAGCTGGACTCCCAGTCAGGGCACAGGCCTGGGTCGAGGGCCGGGTCCCCTGTAGGGGGCGCGAGAGAGGCAACTACACATGGATGTTTCTCTCCCGCTCTTTCTACCCGCCTTCCCCTCTCTCTAAGAATAAATGAATAAAATTTTAAAAAAGTAAAACCAATGACAAATAACAGCAAATCTCTGGGCCAGTTCAAGGCTCCTCGGCTGCCGGACCACTGCGGCCCGTCAGAAGCACAGACGACACAGTGTGTCGCTGTCCAACCTGGCAGGAGCCACACTGCGCGCCCCCCGCCCCCTGCCCAGGGCAGCAGGGAGCGGCCCATGGCCTCTGTAGGAGCAGCTTCCTGGGCAAACCTCCAGGGACGCCCGAGAATGGCGGCTCCACTCTCTCCAGAAACCCGTCCAGCAGGAATCGAAAAGCAGAGAGCTCAGCCGACAGAAGAGTCAACGACCCAAAGCGAAGAGAAGAGAACGCACGCTCGGGCTCCGGGGCAGACGCTGCGGCCCAGGGTGACAGACACCGTGTGTGACTGGGTCTCCCACGCACCCTCACACTGGCACCGTGACCCAGTGACGGGGCACCGGGCCTCACGCCGTGCCTGGTCACAGAGCCAGGGAAGGCGGTTTGCCCTCCGAACCACTCGGACACCAGGAACTCCCGGGAAGCACGGGGCGCCCAGCCCCCGGACCCGGAGCCCCCACACTCACCGGCTGCGGTGCTGTCTGCAGCCACGAAGCCTGAAACGCCACCCGGCCCCGAGGGAGGACCGAGCTGGCACGACAGGGCTCACACCTCACTCCACAGTTGGGGTCAGGGCGCAGCCGACGTGCCCACACCCCACAGTGTCCTCACGCGCTGTGCACAGGCGGGCGTTCCGGCCAAGAGCAGCCACCGCTGGGCAAACACGCTTACCAGTTTCCTATTCAGCTGAACAGTCAGTCTTGCAACCAGACTTTAACCCACGAATGCAAGGGTCCTTCCTCCTTCCACGTACAGGGGACGGTGGCAACGGGGAGGCCACAAGGGAGGGGAGGAAGTTGTGGGAGGGTTTTTAATCATTAAAATCAACCTTGACAACTTAATACTTTATTTTCCCAATGTTCCATAATGAACAGATATGCCTTCATGATTAGAAGAAATAAACACTTTGCAATACAGGAGAAAGAGACCATCTTAAAACATGAGCCCGCGGCCCTGGCTGGTGCGGCTCACTGGACTGAGCACCGGCCTGTGAATGAAAGTCGCAGGATCGATTCCCAGTCAGGGCACGTGCCTGGGCTGCAGGCCAGGTCCCCAGTAGGGGGCGCAGGAGAGGCAACCACACACTGACGTTTCTTTCCCTCTCTTTCTCCCTCCCCTTCCTTCTCTCTCTAAAAATAAATAAATAAAATCTTAAAAAGAGGAGCAGCACCCATGTCAAACCTGCTGACTGCCCCGCGCTGCCCTCCTGCTCCCCGGCACCTGGCTCCGCAGGCACATGGCCGAGCTGAGAGCCACGCAAGTCCCTGGGGGAAGCCCAAGTGTCCTCCGCCTGCAGCCTTGAGGTCTGGTGACATCCCCACTTTGCTGAGTCGGTGACTGGTCCTCGGATGCACTTACCCTTCCCAACATCTTTGTGTTCTATTTCCTTGGGCTGTCTGAAGAGGCACCCACCGTCCCTTCTGACCTCACCCTGCTTAATGAGGTTTCAATGGCACCTCCGAGACCAGGTAAAGACCTGGCCGCACCCCATGGCCTGCCCCCAGTCCTCGCCCCAGGAGAGCCTGGCCAGCCCTCAGGCCAGGTCCGCTTCAGGAATTTTGTGTCTGTGTCCCAGGGCGGCTGCTGACAGCCAGACCCACACAAGCGTCTGGAGAGCAGGAGGCTCTCTGGAACGCACCAGTGGCCCTCTGTGGGCCCTCCTGCGGTGCTCCCAAGGGGTCGGAGGCCGGGCCCTGCTCCCAGCAGCCCCCACTCGGGGGCTACCAGGCAGCACGCTGTCACCCATTCCAAGCACTGTCTCCGCTGTCTGCTGGGCCTGACAGACCGGACCCCTCGGAGGTGGAGGCGCCCTGCCCTCCTTGCCTCCTCCCACCCAGACCCCTGGGCAGGCCCCCTACTGCTGCCCCCCGACCCCTGCAGAGCCTGCTGCCTTCTGTGGCGCGTCCTCAAGCGTCTGCCTGGGCCGCCTATTTCTTCAACACGCGTGAAGTGTCTGCCACGCCGTCCCCAAAGCTGGGGACCTCACAGCGGATGGAACGAGCAGAACACCACCTGTCCTGCGGGCCACACCTGTGCTCCCCAGGACGGGCGGGGGCTGGGGAGGGGCTGCACCCGACTCCTGCATCTGCAGCGAATGCGCTACAGGAGGAGCCGCGCCGAGTCCCCCTGTTGGGAGAGCTCGTGTGCCGCCACGGGAAGTGCGGGTCTGGAAGCCCCCGAAAGGGAGACCCATCTCTGTGCGCAGCAGCTGTCCCCTGGAGCTCACACACAGGACGGACGACACGCAGCCTCTCAGTCCTGGTGCCCAGCGGCAACATCGACCCCGAACCCCACCCTCCAAGTTACAACCAGGAACGTCCCGGGAGGCTTCCCGCCTCTCCCGCGTCTGGGTCACCAACGAGCACCCCTGCCGCACACAACTGCCACGCGCTTCTCCCCAGACGCTGCTCAGCTCTCCTTCCTGCCACCACACAGCCCCCGGGTGCGTCCCGGGTCCCCCTGCGGCTCCGCTGCTGTGCAGGGCCGCCACCCCTCCGAGCTGCCAGGGACCACCAGTCCACTTCCCTCTCCTGCTGAAGGGGGCTCGGCGGCCCCCAGCCCCGCTGCAGCCACCTGCTGACCGCCTCCGTGGCAGTTGCCGAGGCCCAAGGTGTGGCTGCTTGCGGCAGGGGCGTGGAAACAGAAGCCGGAGGTGGCCCTCGGGCCTCTCCTTTCCGGGAAGTTCACGTTAAAAATGCCAGGAGCACCAGCACGCGCCTGCAAGAACACCTGAAAAGGGGCAGCGCCACAAGCGGGGAGGGGGCTGTGTCTGGAGCCTCGCACCTCCGGGGTCCACAGTGCCGGGCGGCCACCCTGGACGCGCCGGGGAGTCCCCCCGCGACTCCGCGACCCCAGCACTCATCCAGGAGGAAGGGAAGCGCCACTCACACGGAAACCTGCTGGAGTGTCGTGGGTCAGCGCCCCTCAGAGCAGCACTGAGCATGACCATGTCAGACGAAACAAACTGGAGCGGTGACAAGTGGGCATGCCATAGGACATGAGCCCCAGCCGACCCTACACAGCCCGAAGCTCCACGAGCCGCTGCAGAGGCTGAGACGGGCCCCGAAGAGACCAGCCGCAGACGAGGGGGCCGGGAGCCCTTCCTGAGCCCATACTGGGACGCAGAGACACGCGCGGGCTGGCACCTGATGGTCTCCCCAGACTCGCCCTCCCAGTCAGCTGTGCTCAATGCTGTCCACAAGGCAGCAGCACCCGTGACCCCAGAACGGAAGGACTGAAACCTGGTCCCTCGCTGCGGGCGGCTTGGCACAAGCAGGCGTGGTGGGCGGCGGCGGGGGGGGGGCGGTCAGAGCTGCCCAGGAACTCCAGAGCCCCCACGGCTGCCCACTCCAGCCGTGTGTCTTAGCCACGCCTGTCTCGGCCCCCTGGGTGCCCCCTCGCCGGGGCAGAATGGCGCCTGGCCACTGGAATCGGCACCCTGGACGGGCCACTGAGGACAGGCACACAGGGCACCTGGGGGTGGCACTTGCCGGCCACTGAGAGGCTGTCCATCTGTCCAGGACACCGATCCCTTTACTGGTTTCAAAAGCCACAAAGGCCTTAATCCGAGGTTCCTCCCACTCACGGCAGTGTGGTTGGGTGAGTGTGAGCTCCTGCACACCTGTTGCAGTGACAACCAAATTGACCGTGCAGCCATCCTGGCAGCACCCCTCACAGCTGCTTGGCTTTCCACAAGGAGCACCGTGTCCTCGCGACCTTGTCCACTTCCCCCTTCTTCTTGCTTGATAAGTTCTCAATCTCGAGGTCGAAAGTAAATTGTCCTGCCCTCTCCTGAAGTCCTGTGAGCACAGGCAGACCGCTGCTCCTGGAGTGAAGGTGGACGTGAGACAGCCCGGCGCCCTGGTCCCAGGGCCCCACGTGCCCCCAGCCTGCCGTGGATGCCCACCACTGACCGTGAGCCGCTCAGTCCGCGCTGCATGGGGCCCACACATACGTGGGGCTGCAACAGACACATGAAGTTTGAGCCCACGGTGCCCTGGCCGACCACGAGGCAGGAGACCCTCGTACTTGGACCGCTGACTGTGGTATGAGGGCTCTCTGCATGGGGCCGGCACCCCCGCCCCCATGCTGCTCCAGGGTCAAAGGTACTGCGTTCCACCTCAGCACCTTCACTCAAAACCTCTGACGTCACCTGAGGTGGTCTCAAACTTCTACAAAGCCCGCCAGTCCACTGGTATCCTGTGCACGTCATCAGTTGGCACCGCTCAACACGCCTGGCACCACAGGCCTCGCCGTGCGGGCTGGCCCCCAGGAGCCAGCACTCCTCAGCACACGGACACGGCCCCGTGTCCCCGTGCCCTGGCTTCGCAGCCCTCGGTCTCGGTGGAGCTGGTCAGCAGGGCCACCCTGTGGGTCTGCGGTCTCTGGGGACACTGCTGCTACAGCCTCCAGGCTGCCGTAGCCACCCTCAGCCTCCCAGCCACTGGGGGTCATCCAGGAATGTGGCTGGACTGGCCCCTGGGGCTGCAATCAAGTCTCCACAAGTGAAAGTAAGGTTCAGCAATAAACTCCCAGATAAACAAGTTCAAAGTTATGATCATAAAATATGATCGCAATGTCTCTGCCTCAACAGTGTAAAGGTCGAACGAGACCCAGAGAAGGAGGAGGGGAGGAAGGGCCAAGTCACGTCACACAGATACCATGGGCAGCACCCGAAGACCGCCGAGGGCGGCAGTTACACTGGGACGGGACCACGGTGACTCATCAGGTGACGAGTCAGGAAACACTGGCACACACCCCGAAGCGGCCACCAGCAAAGCCCTCTGGGGAGGAAGCTGCTGCCAGGCCTCCTGCAGCCTGGACCCAGCCCGGGTCCCAAGACAGCCACGTCCAACCTCCGCAGAGACCGAGGAAGAACGGACGGCCAAAGGGCCTGGAAGCAGCAGGTGGGTCCGGAGCACCTGCGTCAGGAAGGGCAGCTGTGGCCTGTGCCGCAGACACTCCCAGCGGCTGGTGCAGAAGAGGCGCAGGAAACCGCCAGCGTGAATGCGCCACCCTGAATTCACCGCCTACCCCAAGACAAAAAATCACACCCGGCGGGCCAGAAGGGACTGGCCACCAGCGACCTCCACAGACGTACCCGCGCCGTCGGGACTGAGAGTCGACAGACGTGGGCAGCGTGAAGGGACAGGGCTGCATGGCCTGTGTCGCCTTCATTCCTGCCTTCTCTGCGTTTCACAGGCCGGTGATTCCCGACATCGCGGCAGCAGGAGACCCCGTTCCCCGTGCGTCCTCCCCTCCTCTCAGGACACACAGCGACAGGGGTGCTCAGCGTGAAAGCAGAAGGGTTCGCGCGTAGGGCCAACCCCCCCCCCCCCCGCCAAGCCTCCAGAGCTCAAGAGAGCCAAGGACCCTGCACCCGAGGCCAGGCAGCGCTCCCCCGAAGTGCAGCAGGCCACCAGCCGTCCCCACCACAAGCTCTGGGCCTGGTCACAAAGGAGGTTGTCCCGCCATCCTGGGCTGCAAGGAAATGGACACCCTGCCCTTCTGACTCACACGGGGGCAGAGGCCATGGGTCTGAGACGAGAGGAAGAGACGCCTCGGCCCGGGGTGCAGCCTGCCCGGAGCCCAGGCTCCCCCCACACTGTGAACTCACTGCCGACAAGCCGCAGCCTGAGCGCTGCCCCGTGCCCAGCGGTGAGCGCCGGCGGGGCTCGACCCAGACGAGGCCTTTCCTCAGTGAGCTGCTGCCGAGGGTGCCGCGAGCCCGAGTGAGAGCGGCGGACGGGGGCACGTTCCATCTGAGAGCGGAGGTGGTCACGGACCACCGTGGTGCCCGCCACTCTGGCCTCACCCTGCAGGCCTGCCCGTCACCTGTGGTGTTGCCAGTGGGGAAGTGAGTCGAGGGCACAGCTGAGGTCTGACCCCCGTGTCAAGGGATCCTCAACGCCAGAGCCTCACCTGCCGCATGGCTGCCGGGCACGCCTGACGGTCCCACCATCCCAGCACTGGAGCCGGCAGGGCCTGGCCTTCACACGGCACGGGAGGAACAAGGGTCTGGTTCCAGGACACAACCGTCCCAACCAAGACTCCCAGAGAACCTTAACTCCCAGGCGGCAACACAAGGCCCGTGGGCTGAATCCGGCCCTCCACCTTGCTTCCACCCAGCGGCAGCGCCAAGTTCCTTGCCCCTAGTTCAGGAGCAGTTTCATGTATACAGTCCTAAAATCGCATTCGGCCCTTTGAAAGCCACCCCGAGGCTGACGTGGCCCTCAGCGAAAACGAGTCTGACACCCCTGCTGCAACTTATTTCCAAACCTAAACATGGAACCAGACAGCAGAGGGCTGAGTGTCTCCCCTACAGGTGAGGCGCACCCGGGCCTCTGGTGCTGGTCCTCTGGCCTCACACCACCCAAGACTCCAGGCTCTGCAGACTGGGGCCAGCACCAGCAGGCACACAGGAAGCCCCAAGGGGCTTTGTGTCCCAGGAGAAAGGGCACGGAGCAGCGAGTGGCCAAGCACAGAGTCTCTGCCAGGGAGCGCCACCAGGAAGAATGTGCTGGTGGTCTGGAAACGACCTCAGCTTCACGTAACACAGGGGAGTGCTGATGGCCCCAACCACGCTGCCCATCTTGCAGACAGCGTGGGCCAAGACACCGACTTAGCGGCTGTGGGAGAGCCGCCAGGTCTGGAGCAGCTCAGCAGCGATGCTGATGACCAGTGACCCCAGACCCTGGGACAGCGCCGCCCCGGAGAGGGGACTGCATGCGCCAAGGGGGCTGGCTGACGCCGGAGTTCGTGAAATGCCACAGAAGAGGCCACGGAGTCTCTTGCATCTGCAACAGGTGCATGCCCTGAGACGCACCCGCAGGGGACAGCAGGCGTCCCCTGTCCAAACCAACCCTCGCACAAGGTGCTGGCCACCCAGTGGTGCCCATGTCTGCACAAAGGATGGGCCAAGGGTGGGGGAGGGTGCTGGGGCACCTGCAGGTAGGGTTGCCCAACCAGGCAGACGAGGCCAGAGGAGACCACTCCGGCATTGCGAGGGGTGCGAATCCTGTGTGGTCACGTCACTGTGTGATGGTGTTGTCTGCGTGTCCATTTCAACACCACACACTCCTACAGAGGAAACAGGCGGCTCTCCGTTCCCTCATCTGTGGGGCTGGGTAACAGCTGCTGTGCGAGGCTGCCCTGGGGACCGGGGGACCCACGCTGCGTCACGCAGGCCTCTTCACGAGCAGCAGCAGGGCCACGTCAAGCCTACTGGAGGGGGGGGACAGAAGGCACCCTCCAGGGAATTTCATGAGAAGCGCAGTTTCAACCAGGGAGCACCTGCACTTGGACGAGTTAAGAAATGCTTCATAGCCCTGGCTGGTGCGGCTGAGTGGACTGAGCTCTGGTCTGGGTTCGATTCCCAGTCAGGGAGCATGCCTCGATTGTTGCTTCAGTCCCTGGTACAGCAGGCCCGACCCCCAGCCCGGGGCATGTGGGAGGCCACGGGTCAGTGATTCTCCCTCGCACAATGCTCACCTCTGTCCCCTCTGCTCTCCAAATGCAATGAAAACAGTCTTCAGGTGAGGGTCATTGCAGTTTAGGTTACATCACTCTTTCTTTTAGCAACATGGAACTGAATTCTCACTTGGAAGAGTAACACTGACCACAACCGGAAGAAACCGCAGCTCCCAGCACCAGGCCTTATGGCAGCAGCTGGACGGGCACCAACGTGCCATGGGGGGCAGCCCCTGCGGGCGTGGCCACAGAGACCCACTGACAGCACGTGAGCTCGGTCGGGAACAGGCGGCAGAACAACCCAGTCTGTGCTCTCTGTCCTGGCCCGTCACCAGTTGTCTCAGACGCTACGATGCAACGTAGGAACACGAAGCCAGGCGGCTTGAGAACCGGCGTTTGCTATGCTGCTGACCCTTCCCCAACCAAGCAGGGGTGCAAGCCAGATGGCGGCCCTCGGCAGAGTGGGGAGCCGTCAACTCCTGCCTGATGCCTCCAGCCCAGGTCACCACCCCCCTGGCACGGGCGTCTGCGGAGCCCGAGGTCTCGGCCCGAGCCCCCAGACTCAGCGCCTGGCCCTTGAAGCCGTGCAGAGTCAGAGTAGGACAGGAGGTTTTGGCTCCACTGGTGTCACAATGACACCTTTCCCCTCCGCAGGGCCAGGAGGCGCTAAGAAAGGGACCCTCCCTCTGGAGATAGCCAGGGCGGGGCACAGCTGATTGTCGGCATTCCTATCCTCTGACTCTCGGAACTGCAACTTTGTAACCAGCTGGCACAGACTGTCTGGGACACACCAGGGGAGACACCAGTGACTGCACATTTCATCCTGGAAACCACCACCGCTGCTGGGGACGCACCAGCAGTGCAGGACAGTTGAAAGGACGGTGAAATTCCAAATAGCCCTCAAGGAGCAACCTCCACACACATTCAAGGAACCGTCCCGACCACTCGCCAGGGATCACATTATTTAAAAACGCCACAGGGGTTAAAGGACAGAACCAAGTTGTAAAACCCGTGTCTGTGGACACGTGCATGACGATTTGGGAAGCAGATGAGCTTTTCATGCACTCGGGTCAGCCCTCGCAGGGAAACTGTGTGCCGTGCCATTTCCAGTGACACCACCCTGGGGCCACCGGCCCCCCTCTTCAGAATGAGATGCAAGTTCTGCAATTTCAGTGCTAACTCCCAATATGTTTGCAAAACTCTTAGAATTTAAAACAATTTTATTTACCAAAGACCTGAATCTGTTTTCTGCCAGGACCGAGAACTGAGGGGGAACTCAAGCAAACGAAAGGAGTCTGGAGAG
>PVKM010042469.1:0-12802 GCA_004027735.1 Carollia perspicillata | reverse complement strand
TCCATCCTCCATCCATGCATCATCCATCTGTCCACACACCTGTTTGTCCATCCTTCCTATTAGTATGTATTTACTGAGCACCTCCTAGTACTGGTGCTATGCAGTGATGAGTGAAACGTGTGTAGTGCCTGCCCTCGTGGAGCTTACAGGCTGGTGAGGGAGCAAAGTGCAGATGAACACACAATTGCAGACTTTTGAGAAGCTGGTGTGCAGAGGCATCACTGGCTCTGCTTTCTGATTGTGGCCTTCCTTTCTTCTCTGTGAAAAAACCAAGGTGGATGAATATGGCACGCAGCAGCCCATTGCCTTGCTGAAGTTGCTGTTGGAAAAAGGCTACTTGTACGACCGCGGGAAGGAGCTGAACTGTAAAAGCATTCGAGACCTTGGCTTTCTGGCTGCAATGGGAAAAGCTGGGGGCGGCCGCAACGAAGTGGACCTGAGGTTTATTTCACTGTTCAGTGTCTTCCATGTTCTGTTTCCTTCAGAGGAGTCTCTGCATTTAATTTATTTCTCCATCATGAAAGGCCATACCTCGGTAATTGATGCTAATTGGCAGTCCGACTGATCGGGCCCTGTGTTGGGTGGGAATGTCCGAGGGCCAACCTGCTCATTCAGCACAGCGCGCACAGTGCCCACGGACCTTGTAGGGGCCTCTGAATGTTTTCATTTCTTTCAAAACCAGGAGAAAAAAACTGAATGTAATCCAGCCTGAATTATGTTCATCTTTATACCCATGCAGTCATAAGTACAAAACAGTATGTTTTTATGAAGAAAGGGGCCCAGAGACAGAAGTGCCTTGGGCCCACGGGACTCGGGATAGGGCCCTGAGTTACAGTGCCACCTGGAGTCACAGCTGTGAATCGACTAGGGATTGGGATGGTGTGGGGTTTGTTCCCATGTTGCTCCTTGAGCTTCCCGAGGCACCTTCTCCCCTGGAGCAGGGAGGAAAGGAAGGGACCCACCCTGAGCGGTGGGAGAGTGCAGGGAGAATGCGTGTTAAGTGAGTGTGGCCCCACGCCCAGCGCATAGCGGATGCTCGTTAGGTGTCAGTTGTCCCTGTTATTAGTAAGTATCGGGGCCCCACAAATGAAGCCCATTCATTCAAGTAATGGCCTTCTGATCCTGTTTTTTTCCTTCTAAAGTGGGGCTCGTGCGCTCGAAGTCTTCAGGGGCTGGACAGGAAAGGCAGAGGTGTGGACTGGCCAGGTGGGGTCAGCGGACCTGGCCTGTGCATGCTCTACCCTATGGCATTTGTGTTCAGAACGTGAGGTCAGCATCGGTGAGACCCAGCCTGGGAGCTGGTTCCCACCTGCTGACTCGTCCAGCGTGAGAATCCAGGGGGGCAGAAGCAGGTCAGACGATGAGTTTCTCTTGTAGTATATTTTATCTCCTCCTTAAAAAGTCTGGCACACTCACATGAGATGAGTTCTTGTAACCATTTTAAGGTATATAACTAAGTGGCATTTAGTCCGTTCACAGTGGTTTACAGCCTTACCCCTGCTGTTTAGTTCCCGGATGCATTCGTTACTCTGAAAGCGGTCGTCCCACCACACCCCCCGGCCCCCAGCAACCACTAATCTGCCTCCCGTCTCTGCGTTGCCCTAACCTGGGCGTTGCCTCTAAACGGAGTCAGGCAGCACGCGGCCTCTGTGTCTGGCATCTCTCACTCAGCGTCGTGCCGTCAGGGCCCATCCTGTGGCAGTCAGTGCCCGGCTCCCTTCCAGGAGGGCCCGCCATCCGCCGAGTGGACGGGCTGCAGTGTGCTGCTCTGCTCACCCCAGGTGGCATCTGAGGGGTGTCCTTTTTTCTCAGGTGTTTCACGACAGCATCATGGCCGTGAGTGACCAGCTGACGCGCTGCACTTTGTCACTTTACACGGACATCGTGCAGGACCTGCCCCCCACCCCATCCAAGTTCCACTACATCTTCAACCTGCGCGATCTCTCGCGAGTCTTCCACGGGCTGGTCCTCACCAACCCCGAGCGGTGAGTTTGCTCTGAATCGTGAAGGTGTCGTGTGCTGTGTAGCAATGGCTTTTCTTACTCTTTTAAGGAAAATAAGACGGGGGACTTATGGATGAATTCCATCAGTTAGTGTGTCAACGAATTGCTCGGTATCCCTCTGGTTACATTAAAAGAAGAAAAGAATTAAATGCTTGGCATAAGGCCTGCTGCCTCGGAAGCCCTTGAGTTGAAGGCAAGTGGGACAGGAGAGGCAGTGGTGTGGCCATATGGACAGTTGTGTCCCCCGGTGGGACCACTTGCTGACCTCTTGTCTTAGCCCTGAAGTCTGATTTTGCCTATGTGGTGCCTTTTGCTCATGCGGCTGAACCATTTCCAGTTCAAATTGGTTCTGTTGTGTGAGTCTGGGAGAAGGAAGCGCAGAGGACAGAAGGAACGTCAGTCTGGGTGTACAGATTTTCTCTTTAAAACTGGACTTACTCACACCCTCACAGTAAGGCACGCTTCAGTCTGTGTACATTGCAAGGACAGAGTCCCGTTATGAATCCACATCATATTAATGGAGGAAGGCCTTCCCGCCCACCCATACCGATTCTTGGGTGCCTGCAAGGGGCTGGGATGGCAGCTCAGGCTCCCAGAGTTTTGAGTGGAGGCTCTTTGCCAGAAACCAGAGAAAGCTCCAGATCTGGGGCCGGATGGGGCTGGTTCTTAGGAGGAGCCGCTAGTGCCCTGTGCGGCATTTAAATTCCTAAGTTCCAACAAGTAGGAGCAGGGGCCAGTGCTCACTTTGTGCTGTGAGGGTCGTTTGTAGATAACGCCCTTTCTCCCCTGCCTCAGGGTCAGTCGTAGACATGACGTGATGGTCTTCACCCTGAATTTGTCGTCTTCCCGTTAAACTGCACTAATGTGAGGCCAGCGGGGGCAGGACTGTGGAAATGTTGGCCTTTCTGTTCCCTGGGAGCCCATCTACAAACAGGAGCGTTCAGCCCGGCCTTCTCCAGCTGACGCCCCGGCTGCTCTCGCCCCTTGGTCACGCAGGTTCCAGACGGTGACCCAGATGGTGAGGGTCTGGCGGAACGAGTGTCTGCGCGTCTTCCACGACCGACTAATCAACGAGGTGGACAAGCAGCTGGTCAGTGCGTCAAAACCGACACAGCAGATGCAAAACTAGCCACAGAATTCTTCTCTGAGTGCACAAAAAGCATTAAAAACCCAGTGTATTTTAAATATAGTAAATAGATGCTGAAAATAAAAGTCATCCTGTAAAGAAGGGGAATCATTAAGTACCTTGTAGCAATTGGGAAAGAAAATTAAACACAAACCACACAATTCTTGCATAGGCTTTTTCCCTGGTAAGTGCGTCTTCTGCCATCAGGTGCAAGAGCACATACGAAACCTGGTCACGGAGCATTTCCAGGACGACGTGGAGGTGGTGATGAGGGACCCTATCCTGTTTGGAGACTTCCGGATGGCTCTGCACGAGGAAGAGACTCGCATCTATGAAGACATCCAGGATTACGAGGCGGCCAAGGCTTTGTTCCAGGTGCAGACAGGGCTCGTCTTCTCAGAGCAACCGAGCATTGCAGGGATGCCCAGGAGGCGGAACCGGGAGGAGCGCCTGGGCCTCCCTCTGTCTGGGTTCAGAACACAGGCTCATGTCTAACCCAGGGGTCCCCAGGTCCCATGACACATGGCAGTGACCTGAGGAATTTGTTAAGCACACAGGCCCTGGGACACACAGGCCTCCCCTTCATCAAGCCAGGGAGGGGCCTGGCTTCCAGTGCACGACCAGGTTTGGGGGCCACTCACCTGCCTCTGTCATTCATTTTCATCTTGACTCGAGAGGGGAGCCTTGCAGCCAGCCAGCCAGTCAGCTGGCTTGCTGCCGGCTGCCCACAGGCCACCAGAGGGGAGCCTGGGTCCTGAACGCTACACTTGGTCCCGTGAACCCGGACAGTGTAGTTGCTTCGACCACTGTATCCACTGAGCAGAAGCTCTCCTCCATTCTTAGTGCCTCCCGGACAAAGGGCAGAGTCTGCCTCTGCAAACCCAGGGACTTTTGGAATTCTTTTGATTTTTATTTATTTACTTATTTCAGTAGTTTACTTGTTTTTTACTGTATTTTCCCCATTACCTAAAATTTTTCAAATTCAGGAAATTCTAGAGGAGTACAACGAGAGCAACACCAGGATGAATCTGGTCCTCTTTGACGACGCTCTGGAGCATCTGACGCGTGTGCACCGCATCATTCGCATGGACCGTGGCCACGCCCTGCTGGTGGGCGTCGGGGGCTCTGGGAAGCAGTCTCTGGCCAAGCTGGCCGCCTTCACAGCTGGCTATGAGGTGAGGCACCCCTTTGCCCCCCCCCCCCCCCCCCCCCCCCCCCGCCAGAAACAGGTTTGATGTGCCTGTCTCTGCCGTTGGCAGCTCATGCAGTGCTGGAACAGTCTGGAAACAGTCATATGTGGTGTTCTCATGGAGCACGAAGTGGGTGTTTGTCGGGGCTCGGTACTGTTCTCACTGTGCAGTTGAAGCGTCAAATTCTTGTACTGGTCTGGAGTGGAGACTGTGTTGAGTTTGGAAGTCAAGTGTGAGCGCCCAGGTGGAGGGGTCGGGGCCCGGCCCTGGGGTCCTGAGCTCAGGTTGGCAGTTGGCTGGCTGCTGTTCTGCACAGCCCATGCTGGGCAGTGCTCGGGGGCTGCCTTTGAAAACGGCTTCATTGAGATATCATTTGCAGACCATACTACTTACCCATCTAAAGTATTTATACAATTACTACAATATGTATACAATATTTATACAATATGTAAAGTATTATACAATTCTGTGCGTCTCAGTAGATTCACAGACATGTGCAACCATCACCTCTATCTGTGTTAGAACCGTTTCCTCACCCCACAAAGAAATCCTGCCTTCCCACACCCCAGCCTTAAGACGCCACTAATCTGCCGTCAGACTCTATCGATGTTCCTGTTCTGCACATCTTCCATAAGTAGGAGTGTGTATCATGGTCTGTTGTGACAGCCTCGTTCACACAGCCTGACACTCCCAGGCTTTACCCACGTCTCCGCACGGCGCCCGTGTGCAGAGCTGGGTCTCGTTGTCCTGTGTGCGCATACACCACCCTGTGTTTGTCCGCCATTCTCTGAGGGGCACTTGGGCTGTCCCGCCCTTTGGCTGCTGTGAGTAATAACGCCGTGAGTGATCACGTGTACACATCAGTTCCCATGTGTTCTTGCTCTGGTACACACCTCAGAGTGGGCTTGCTGGGTCCCGTGGCAGCTCTGTGTTTAATCATTTAAGAAACTGTTGGCTGCTTCCCGAAGTGTCTGCACAGTTTCACATCCCCACCAGCACCAGGCAAGGGTCGTTAGGGTCTTGCAGTGGCTCTCTCGCAGCCCACGGGCTCCTCGTCCGCACAGCCTCTCCAGGTGGAGAGCAGGCCCTGCAGTGAGGCCTCGGCAAAGAGGAGGCCTCTGCACAGTGTGCCCTCTTCGTAAACCTGCTTCTCTTCTCTAGCGTCCGGCTCCATTTGTCATCAGACCCTTCCATCACCCTCCATGTCTTTGCATGTGCAGAAAGCTGACCCCACAGCCAGGGCCTCCTGGTCGCCTCTGTGGTAGGCACGTCCCCTCGCAGGACAGACCAGGGTCTTCACACCGCCACCCTCATTCCCAGGCCCTCAGCTGCCTTTGGAGGGCTCACTTCTTGTTGCATTTTCATAACCCTTCGCCAGAGAATCGATGCCTTCCTGTTCTCCACACCTCTGAGAATCAGATTGGACTGCACGTCGTCGTCATCACCGTCCCCACAGAGTGATCACGCGGTCACTGGCCTCCAGTGGAGAGGAAGTCAGAAAGGCCTGGGGAAAGGCGAAAGACGTGGTTTTATCCATAGTTTTGTTAAAAATAGGTTTCCAGCAGATATGGCAACATATTTTCCAGGTTTCCTGGGATGTAACTGACACGCATCACTTTATGAGTCTCGGGTGTAAGTTCAACTCACACACACTGTGAAGTGATTACACCAGTGAGGCTAGTTAACACCCATTATGTCGTGTAGAGACAGTTAAAAGAATTGGAAAAAATGTTTATATCCATTTCATGTGGAATAGGATTTTAAAAGAATTTTAAAAAGATTTTACTTATTTTTAGAGAGAGGGAAGGCAGGGAGAAAGGGAGGGAGAGAAACATCAATCAGTTGCCTCTCACACGCCCCCCACTGGGGACCTGGCCCACCACCCAGGCAAGTGCCTTCACTGGGACCTTTCAGTTCGAGGGCTGGTGTTCAGCCCACTGAGCCACACCAGCCAAGGCAGGATTTTTAAATTTAAGCATTTGAAACAGCTTCGTGTTCAGTGTTTTACACATCCACCTACAGTTTATCCCACTATGAGTAAACTCACATCTGTGAGTACACACACCTGTCAGGTTTGTGTCTGGGTGTGTTTTTTCTCTTCCTTTGTCGCCTACTGCCCTCTGCTTCCTTCCTGGCCTCCTCGTTTCCTGTCTTCCTTTCCTCCCCATAACTCCAGTCACTCATTTGAACAACCAAGGGCGTCTTTTTCAAACCCCTCCACTTTCCCACGCTCCTGTAATCCCGTGTGGACAGGCCTGTGCTCCCCACACTCGCTCACCTGCCCCCACAATGTCTGTCCTGGTTGTTTGACAAAAAGGATGTTATAGTTTTCTTTGTTCTGCGTTTCTCATTCAATATTCTTTCGTGAATTTAGCCCAGGTTGTCTTGTTTCGCTCTCACTTGTTCCTCTCCGCCGGCTGCACAGTCTGACGGCCCCTGTGAATGCGCGCCTCTGCTTCACAGGCAGTGCTCACCCCCGTGGGGCAGGCAGCCCAGCCCGGCGTCTCACTCGATCACTCTGCTCTGGTCGGCAGGTGTTTGAGATCCTCCTGAGCCGAGGCTACTCTGAGACCAGTTTCCGCGAGGACCTGAAGAGCCTTTACCTGAAGCTGGGCATTGAGAACAGAAGGGTGACCTTCCTGTTCACGGACGCGCACGTGGCCGAGGAGGGCTTCCTGGAGCTCATCAACAACATGCTGACCTCAGGTGCTGCCAGGCGCGGTGCAGTCGGCTTTCCGTGCTCGGCCTTCCACGGGCGCCAACTGAGGACTGTTACACCTTTCAGGCATTTCCTCCCCGCAGAAGAGGCCACGTTTAGGCTGTCGCCGCTGGGTGGAGCCAGCCAGGGGCACTGTGCTCACCAGAGCATGGCAGGCCGTTAGCAATCCCCCGACACCTAAGTCGTGACAACCAAAAATGTCTTTGGACGTTGCTGACTGTCTCTTGGGGGGTAGAATTGCCCCCAGTTGAGACCCTGCATTGATGCTCACGATAAC
Organism: Carollia perspicillata; assembly: GCA_004027735.1. NCBI lineage: Eukaryota > Metazoa > Chordata > Mammalia > Chiroptera > Phyllostomidae > Carollia > Carollia perspicillata. The sequence continues at coordinate 5,487 of PVKM010042469.1, read as the reverse complement.
CTCCCGGGCAGGTGGGAGGCCTGTGTCCCCCATCTCCCCGATGAGGAGACAGAGCTCGGAGCGGGCGAACCTCGGGTGCCAGAGGTGGGACCCCGGCCCTGCTCTCTGGGCTCTTCTTGTGACACTGCCTCTGTCATTCTGGTGCTTGCCGAGATAGTGACCCGAGACTTAGGAAACGCGGCCTGCTTTGTCTTCCAGGAATGGTGCCCGCACTTTTCCCAGAGGAGGAGAAGGAGTCCATCCTCAGTCAGATTGGACAGGAGGCTTTGAAGCAGGGGATGGGCCTGGCTAAGGAGTCCGTGTGGCAGTACTTCGTGAGCAAGAGCGCCAACAACCTGCACATCGTCCTGGGCATGTCGCCGGTGGGAGACACCCTGAGGACCTGGTGCAGGAATTTCCCAGGTACCCTGAGCTGAGCTCACACGTGTGAGTCCCCTTGCAGCAGGGCATGTGCCTTGGAGAGCAGTGTGCGGCCTGAGGTTCCCCCAGCAAAGTCAAACACGGCAGGTCACTAGGTTGAGATTCGGACTCTGCAGTGCAGGCTGTGCCTGCCCCTCGCAGTTGCCACCGGCTCTCGTGCGGTGCATGGGTGGGTGCTGTCCTCTGACACAAGGACGTGCTCACAGTTCCAGGTATGAGGCCCACCCTCTGCTTGCTGCCAGCTGGGGGAATTGTGCCAGCCTTGCACAAGGCGCAGCGCCCTGGGGACATTTCTGGTGGTCGGCATGGGGTGGCGAGTAGTCTACGGACACCCAGTCGACAGAGGCCGGGGTGCCGTCGAGCGCCCCGCCGTGCCCAGGCAGCCCCGAGCGCAGGGTCCTGCAGCACGGCTGTCAGCCGAGGCTGCGAAACCTGCCTCTGATGAGCTGTTCCCAGACACAGCCGGCCCCTTCAGCAGTCTGTGGGGCGGTGCAGCGTTTTGGGTTGCAGAGTGACCCCTGTTCCCTCACTCTCCGTTTCCTAGGTCTGGTGAACAACACCGGCATCGACTGGTTCATGCCCTGGCCTCCCCAGGCCCTGCATGCTGTTGCCAAGTCATTTTTAGGTGAGTGACAGCTAGCATGGGGACCACAGTGGTGGTGTGACAGAACAGTTGGTTTTCATTGTTCTGGGTTTGAACTGTGGTCCAGTAGATTCCCGCACTGGTAACCCCCACGGCCACCAGTGGGTCTTAGCATGTTCGTGTGCTTTTGGTATGCACTGTGTTTTAGTTCAGACAGATTTCAGGGAACTTACCAGGACAGTTTAGGGTAACGGTTGACTAGGTATCATCCAGAGCAGGAGTTGGCAAACCATGGCCTGTGGGCCAAATGCAGTCCGCTGCTTATTTTGGTTAGTCAAGTTTTATTGGAATATGACTCACTTGCTAACAGATGTACTGTCTGTGGCTGCTTTTGTGCTACAGACACAAAGTTGAGTTGTTGCAACAGAGACCGTGTGGCCCACACAGCCTAAATGTTTGTGCGCTGACCCCTGGCCCAAAGGAAGCCTAAAGGACCTTTCGATAAATTGACTATCAATTGGCATTGAATTTGCTCTAAAGTGTCAAATACTTTAAGCTTTGGTTATTAACTTTAATCTTTGAAGTAAGAAAGCAAGTTAATTTATCTTCAGGAAAATCCTTTTTTATGGACCTAATTTGGGCAGATTTATGACACTGGGTGACCTTATTAATAGTGTCACCCTTGTAAATATATATTCAATAAATAATCACTCCCTCTATACATGAAGAATGCAGTTTTGGGGGGAAGGGGCTAGGAAAGGAGGGGAGTTTTCTGTGTTCTCAGAGAAAATTTCAGAGCCCGGAGCAGTGCTGTGGTCCAGAGACGTACCAGCAGGTGACTGTTGCCCTTTTGTTTTCAGAACATTTCTGCATCCTTTAGAAGATAAAATACGTAACACCCAAATTACCACGTTAATGGTTTTTAAGTATGTGATTCAATGGCATTAAGTGTATTCATCTCGTGTGGCCACCATCGTCCACGTCCAGAGCTTCTCTTCTCTTGTAACGCAGACTTGGTGCCCGTTCACCCTGTCCCCGTCCCTGTCGCCTCCCCAGTCCCAGGGAACCGACCGCTGGTCCACTTTCTGCCTCGGAACGGGCCCGTTCTAGACACTCACGGAGGTCGCGTCACGCGGTGCTCATCCTTGCACGTCCGCTGCTTTCGTTGGGCGCGTGTCGGGGGTCAGTCCCGGCGTGGCTGTGGCCAGTGCTCCTTCCTCCGTGAGGCGGAGTAACATTCCACCGTGGGCACGGCCGCATCGTGCCTGTCCGTCATCTGCTGAGGGACACTGGGGCCACTTGCGCCTTGGCTCTTGTGACCAGTGCTGCTGTGCACAGTGGCAGACAAGACTCTGCTCGTGTCCGTTTTTCGTTCTTTCGGGTACCTTCCTGGGAGTGGAACTGTTGGCCCCTGTGGGAATTCCGTGTGTGACTTTTCGAGGAACCGCTCTTTTCCTTTCTTTAAGAGGCACATTTCCCGGTCCTTCCTCTTTAGGGAACAACATGATGATCCCAACAGAGAATATAGAGGATCTGGTGGACCATGTGGTTTTGGTCCACGAGTCTGTGGGTGAATTCAGCAAACAGTTTCTGCAGAAGCTGAGGCGCAGCAACTACGTAACTCCCAAGAATTACCTTGATTTCATCAACACGTACTCGAAATTACTGGATGAGAAAACTCAGTACAACATAGGTAAGACAGGCCTCGGTGGTTAACAGAAATTGTTATTATTTATGGTAGTCCCAGCTCCGATCTTTTCTTCAAGCAGGCGTTTCTTAGTGAGTTCAGGGGCGCCCGGGGCTGAAGCAAAGCAGGACGCAGCGTGGATTTTGCGTTTCGGAAGGGTTCTCCTGTGTGGGCCGGGCCCTGGCATGCCCTTATTTTCGTTTTTCTGTGTTGGGCTGTGGACTTTCTTAGCTCTAAATTTTCATTGCAGTAGAGATATTTTGATGGCAGCCCTGTGCTCTGTTGGAAAATGCTTTTATTAATGTTTATTTATTGAAAAAGTATGAGCCTTCTAAAAAACTCCAAAAGTAATGTACAGATTATGGGAAGATGAAAAATATAATCAGAAATACTGAAGGAGATTTTAAAATCACTTCTAAAATTTTGTCTTAGAGATAATCTCTAAATTCTGGTTTAGATCCTTTCATAGCTTTTTGTTGGAAATGCCTTTTAAAAATGCTCTGGCTCTTGGCCAAATTGGGGGATGTTTTCAGAAAGAGATTCATTTTGGCCCTGGCTGGTGTGGCTCAGTGGATTGAGTGCTGGCCTGTGAAGCAGAGGGTGGTCGGTTAGATTCCCAGTCGGCTCATGCCTGGGTTGTGGGCCAGGTCCCCAGTAGGAGGTGCACAAGGGGCAACCACACACTGACGTTTTCCTCTCTCCTTCCCTTCTTCTCTCTAAAAATAAATAAAAAAAATTATTTTAAAAATTAAAAAAGAAAGAGATGCATGCTGGCTGACGCCATCCCACATGGCAGTAGGAGTGCCGACAGGGATTTTTCCCAGTGAGCCCAAGTGGGAAGAACCGAAGCGCGGCTGCTGGACCGCCCACTGGGCGTGCTGGGCCCAGCGCCCACCATGGTGGTGGGTGCCGGTGTTCTCTTTCCTCAGCGCAGTGCAAGCGTCTGGAGGGAGGGCTGGACAAGCTGAAGGAGGCCACCATCCAGCTCGATGAGCTCAACCAGAAGCTGGCAGAGCAGAAGGTCGTGCTGGCCGAGAAGTCGGCCGCCTGCGAGGCCCTGCTGGACGAGATCGCCTCCAACACGGCCACAGGTAAGTGGGCCACTCGGGGTAGGCCAGGGATTCACTGGCGGTGGCGGGGGCCATGCTTTTTGACCCTTCAATTGCCGTTTTTTCCTAAGTTAGTGTCAGGCCCCCCTTAGTGACCATGGACACCTGCCACATGCAGGACCCAGGGCCAGTGGGTGGCTTAAGGGTTTGATGGGAGTGGAAAGGCCGCCCTCGGCCTGCCGTAGACACCTGTCAGTGCAGCTGGCTGGCTGCGGAAACACCCCGAGAGAGTGCCACGTCGGGCGACGCCAGTGAGGCCTGTGTGAGTCTCTTGCACGCTGCCGAGGTTGTTTCCTGCGGCTGCTGCAATGAAGCATCACATACAGGGCGGTGCAGAAAGGAACAGACGCTTATGTCCTCACATCTGGCTGTGGTGGCCAAACGTCTGGACGGACGGTGTCAGCAGGGCGGGGCTTCCTCCCAGGGCTCCAGAGGAGGCTTGGCTGCAGCTCCAGCCTCTGCTGGGCCAGCAGCTCTGGGTGCTCTTGGGCTCTTGGATGCGTCACTCCAGCCGCTGCTCCCTCGTCAAGTGACCTTCCTCCTTCCTGCTGTGTCTCTTGTGTTCTCACGTGGCCTTCTCAGAAGGACACAGTCACTAGATTAGGGGACCCCCTGCCCCGCACGGCCTCATGTTAACTACACTACAAAGACACTTCCAACTAAGGCAATGCCCTGAGGTTATGGGCGGACTTGAATTTTGGGGGAACATTATTCAATGCGGTATATCTACCATTGGTAATGCCCTGTTCTGAACGTTGGAGTTACAGCCCCTGGGAGGTGCTTGTGTTCTAGTGAGCGGGACCAGCGAGCCAATGAGGTGGCGAAGTTTCGGATCAGGATCAGTGTCGTGAAGCACACGAACAGAGTGATGAGACTGAGAGTAACAGAGGGGCAGGCCACTTGGGGGGCAGTGTGGCTTTCTGAGCTGGGCCTGAGTGCACATAGGGAAAGGCAACAAAAAGGCAGAGAGACCTCAGTGGGCCAGAAACACGGAGGGCAGCCTCGTGTCCTTGGTGAGCACTGGCCCAGCAGGCCCAAGGGATATCTCATGGGATGGAGTGGGCGGGACCTGGGTGAGAAGGTCAGAGTTGGGGTGCCCATCCCAGTTGGAGACCTGGGGTATGGAAAGGACTCCTGTGCTAGTGGAGCCCTGAGGCCCCTGGGTTGGCCAGGGCTCATTAGACCCCCTGTGGCCCAGTGAGGACCCGAGGGCTGTGCGTGGCTTGCCCCCACAGCGGTGGCCTGTCCTGCCACGCCCAGCAGCCTCACTGACTGCCCCCTCCCTGCACAGCGGAGGAAAAGAAGAAGCTTGCGGAGGAGAAAGCCATAGAGATCGAGGAACAGAACAAGATCATCGCTGTGGAGAAAGCTGAGGCTGAGACAGCCCTTGCTGAGGTCATGCCCATCCTGGAGGCCGCCAAGCTGGAACTGCAGAAGTTGGACAAGTCGGACGTGACCGAGATCAGGTATTGATGGCAGTCTCCAGCTGGGCTCCTTCCCAGCGTCCCTCCTAAAAGCAGTTACGGTAGTCGTGGCAGCCACTGTGCTGGGCCTGTTCCATGGTGGGAACTGTTATTATCTTCATTTGCAGGTGAGGGAAGTGGGGCCCGGGGAGGGGAGGTGGCTTGCCCTAGGCCCCTGGCTGGTAGATGGCAGGGCCTGCTGCCCTTGAACCCAGGCCAACTCAC
>PVKM010042468.1:0-12813 GCA_004027735.1 Carollia perspicillata | reverse complement strand
TGAGATTTGCAGAATTAGAAACTGCAAATGGGATGGGAACCAGAAATTCACATGTTGAAAAGCTTCCTCAGTGATTCTCATCCTTGCTGAGGTCTGAGAACTACGTCTGTGAACACAGGCACACAGTGTGGGCATCAGCCAGGTGTGTGTGACACATTGAGCTTTCCGGAGCCTCAGTGTCTTTGTAAGTTAAATGGGGGTGATAGAATCTGCTAGTTTCCTATTGCTCTCATAACAGGATATCAAGAATTTAGCAGTTTAAACAGCACAGCTGTACTACCTCACAGCAGGGTTTCTCTTCTGGGGTTCTCACGGGGTCCATAGTAAGGTATCTGCCATTTAGCTACTTATCCTGAAGCTCTTAGGGAAGAAGTCCTTTTCAAACTCATTCGGGTTGCAGTCAGAATTCAATTCCCTGTGCTTGTTGTACTGAGGATCCCAGCTCCGTCCATCTTCAAAACCAGCAGCAGAGCATCAAATGCTTTGAATCTCCCTGGCTCTCCACCTGACCTTCCTCTTCTGGAGAAAGCCAAGGGACGATCTCTGCTTTTGAAATCACATGATTAACTGGGCCACCCAGGCAAGCTAGCATAATCTCCCTATGACGGAATCCCCTTTTCAGTAACCGCAACTGCATATGCAAAGTCTTGTTGCCACTATAAGATAACATATGTGCAGCCATGGCATCTCATCCTATTCCCAATGTAGAGACTCCATGGGAGCCATAACTCTGCCTACTGCGGAGTTCATCTCGGGTCTCGAGAGATCACTGCGGAGGAAGGGCTGAGACGTGGGTGGCTGATTAAACACCAGCTTTGGTGATTCCTTGAGAGAACTGGGGACAGACTGAGAGCTGTCTTTTCTTCAAGTGTTGCCAATGAAGCCTTTTATGTGACTATTATCGTTTACCTAGTTTTTGGACGTCTAGAACCATTGCTCTCTGAGCATAGCCTAATGTATGGATAGGACTATAAACAGTTGGGCAGGAAAAAAGACAGTGTCATAACAAATATAAGATTTACTCTTGGACTGAAGGTTCCTATCACAGAATGAGGTCACAGAAGAGACTAAGAGGCCAAAAGCTGGCTCTGTCAGGTTTCAGAGTTAGATTTTCACTGGTCAACAGTGAGAGGTGATTTGGCCTGAAGACCTGTGCTGTCTACTACCCAGTCTCGCCTGGGTACTACTCAATTATGCCTTCAGAGCCCATTACTGGCAATAGAAATAATTCACTCTGTAATCTTCATTTAAACACTTTATAAACATTTAATCAATGCAATGTACACATGAATAACGCTAAAAATAAAAAAATAGAATGAAGAACATAGTGTAAAAATTTTGTCCTCTCCCAGTCTACCATCTAGATATAGGTATTCCCCAGAGGGAATTAATTTTAAATTTAAAATATCTTTAACCCTCACTCAAGGATATTTTTTTCATTGCCTTTAGAGAGAGGAAGGGGAAGAGAGAGGAAGGAGTGAGGAAGAAAGAGAGGAAAAAACATCGACGTAAGAGAGAAACACCTATTGCTTGCCTCCCGTGTGCGCCCTGACCAAAGAGTGAACCTTCAGCCTAGGCATTTGCCCTGACCTCGAATCAAATCTGCGACCTTTCAGTGTGTAGGACAATGCTCCAATCTACTGAGCCACACTGGCTAGGACCAATTTTCGTTTTAAAAAAATATTCTTGCTTCTATTTATCATTTAAGAGTTTCTTTTTAAACTCCTAGGTCAGGTGCTTGCATCGGGCAGAGGCTAATTTCTTCTCCGACAACAGCGGAGACAGATGCCCCACGAGTCCTTTCTAACTGCCCTGGCAAACCGTCTCCCTCTGGTCTCTGCCATTACTTTCCAATGGCTTCTAAACATACTTACAAAACATGCATTCTATGCAATGAATGAGTCCTCTAATTTTTTTCTTCCAAATACAAAACCGCAAAAGAAACCATGTTCCAGTATTAGGATGGCTTTCTTCTGAAAAGTTTCATGGAGATCGCAATGTATTCATAGTTGTGTATGTCTCATGAACTACGTGCAAAAGTGTACAGATATGTGTCCAGAAAAAAAATGCATTCAACTCTGAGGCGAATATTAAGGAAGAACTTCTTCTGGTGGTCACGTGATTTTCCTAACATTGTGCTCTCATTTGTGATTTGAATATCTGCATTCCCCTTTTGAATGGCAGTAAAATTGTTCCAGTTTTAACAAATATTTACTAAGCACCTCTGTGTGCTACAGGTTTTTTCTCGGCAAAGTGTACAGCTAAGAAGGATCAGAAAATCCTTGACCTTGTGTGGTTTATCCTCAGCACCCAGAGATGTCATGGAAGGATAGGAAACAAACAAAACCTCTGGGGATGTCCGGGCTCCCAGCATCTTAATCCAATTCCCGACCTGCCGCCCGCCATTGGGCTCCTACAGGTTAAGCGGTTCCTCTCTCTGAGTTTTTAATCCTCTGACTGGAAGAATCATTAAGACTATCTCCTACTTTCAGGGAAGCACCCCACAAAGAGGAAATAAAATAATATCTAAAGTAGGTCCTAGGCTGTTTTAGAAAGCATGGGAAGCTTTTTGCTAAGAAAAACAGGAGTTTGTCAAAAAAGCTGAAAATGTAAAAGGACTGAGAACGACGTTGATCTGAATGCCCACTGACAGGAAGGGACCTCACAGACATTAAAAGCTGTAACTGAAGGACGCCTATAAGGCACAAAGTTGGGTACAGACCATCTCCTGTAAATATGGCGTCGTCACTGTACCACGGGGCACGGACGAGTCTGGTTTTGGCATGGACATGGGTGATACTCTAGGCAGGCTGCATTTGGCAAGAGGGACTTTCTTCTTTCTTCTCTCAAGGACATTCTGAGGAGGCTGTACAATTTGGCAACCCAAGCCCATATAGTTGCCAGCTCCTTGGGTACTGTTGCCGGCCCCGTGCCAATCATCATAGCTGATGAATCAGGCAGTAGAACTCACATCCTTGTGGATGCTTTCATTGGTGTGTATCTGGACATGGAAGAAACCACAGAGTGGAAAACTCTGGCTTTCTTGGACCTCAGGGTAAGCCTGGGGGCACGGCAGTCTAGACAGTCTGTTTTCTAGACTGTACTCCCTTTTCTTACTAAAAGAATGACTTATTTTATAGGAGTCCAGAGGGCAGAAGTGATAGTCCCAAGTGCCCCCAGGAAGGCAGAAGCCTAGGACTGGATGCTTAGGTAGCCATAACTCTTTGAGCTCTCCTATAAGCGAACACCAAAAGAAGAATAAAAAAAGGTCTATCTACCAACTCTCACTTTTTACTCCTGAGGAGCCTCGTTCCTCACAGGCATTAAGGTATTTATAATTTCATTTTTCACTCTCAGTGCTTATTTCTTCTTCCCACACCGAACTGCACACACATGCTGAGATAGCGAATCTGGGGAAGTGACCCCGCGACATGAAGAAAGTGCACGATCCGTTTTTTGGAAACGGTAAAGCGCAAATCCTTCCCTTATGCTCTGTCCTCATTTTGTTTTCATTGCGTATCAGAGAAGCGTCCCATCAGAGCTGGAGATCCACACTGATGAGTGGAGTGCATCGTTACCTCGTGTGCAATGTTTCCTGATTATAATTGAGTCACTTACACGCATCTGAGTCAAGGCAGGAAATCGGCCATTTGTGGTGAATAATTCCTGCAAATTGGATGCAGGACTACGCTTTAAAAATGCGGATCCGTTAATAGTTCAGATTCTCAAGAAGAACCCTCCAGGTAGGGATCTTATGTGGTTTTGCCCAACGACATCCATTACACAGATTAGGGGGAGGGCGTGTCCCAGGTGGTATGGAAGAATCTCGGTTCCTACCTGTTGGCTTACTGTCCTGTTTAGTATTTGTCCTAGACAAAAATATCTCGGTTCGGAAGACAAATGATACGATCATCCTGTGCGAAGTACATACAAGGCAGTGTAGCCCTTTAGAATTTGCTTAGGTCTGAGAGTCGCACAGTCTGAATTGTTATCGTGATCAAAGTTTTTGTTTTCTCACTTCTCTGGAGTTCTGCTTCCTCATGAGTAAAATGTGGGGGAGGGGTGGGGAATGTAGCTTTGATTCCACATTAAGACTTTGGTAATAATGAACTGAATCCTGCATGCACAACACCTGAAATAGTATCTGGCTTGAATGGTTTTCAGTAACAGGAAGATGTACACCTAGAAGTCCACTGAAAACAAAACAAAAAGTAAACCCTATGGTTACTCTCAGCCTGTTTTCTATCTCGATGTCTTTGGTTATAATTTTGCTTGCTTGTTTGTTTTGTTGTTTAGGTTCCTGTTAAAGGTCAGACCAGAGGGGAGGGAATTTCAGAGGAAAAGGGGAAGGGGTCACAGGAACAAATATAAAGGACACATGGACAAAAACTAAGGGGGGAGGAAATGGGAGGAAGGTGGGGAGCACTGGGGGGGTGGAATGGGACGGGAGTAAAAGACAGAAAACTGTACTTGAACAACAACTAAAATAAAAAGTAAATAAAGCAAACCCTATATCCTCTTTTTGGGGATTTGCCTTAGAAAAGAAATTCTATTTACCTTTTAAATGCACACAAGCTGCAACTGCCCCCGCAAAAAAAAATGCACAAGGTGACATTTGTAAGAGTAGTTTTATAAGTAGAAAAGGATACATATACATATATATATAATCAAATATTGGGTAATGGTCAGGGCATTTTTGGCCAAGCAGTGTTCCCTGGCACCTGTTCCCTGGAAACCGCCGCCTGCCAACTCTGTGCCCTGATAATCCCGGCTCTGCTCTTCGTTTCCTTCTCTCCGCTTCCTAGGAGCCCTGAAGGGGCCGGAGCATGACTGCTTCTCCACACTTCCCTGCCAGCCACGGGTGGACGCATGAGCTGCTGCAGTTAGACATGCTTCCAGCCCTCCATGGTAGCTTCGAGCCACCTCCGGAGAGCAGGCTGTGTGCTCACGTGGCTGTAGCTTTCTCCTGCAATGATAAACAGCACTCGGCCCCTTGGAAGGGAGACTTCGGAGATTTATAGGGCTCAGAACCCAAGTCCGCCAGCCCTGAGATGCCCCTCCCTCAGCAACTTCTTTTCTGTTTTCTCCTGAGAAGTCAATAGCTCGTCACTGTTTCTCACCCCAATCCAACCTTTCAACTGTTGCCTGCAATGCTAATAACTGTGTTCGAGCTTGTTTCTAATCTGAAGATCCACATGTATAGTTAGTATCAAACACTCATGATAGGTTTTTTCCTGTTAAATTAAACAGAGAATGCCACTTGAAACATACTTCAATGATCAGTATTATAGAATCTCCCAAACATACTTTATCTGGATAAATATGCATTTCTGGAGTGTAAGCCTACTGTAACTTTTTATGTATGTATTTTAAAGAGTCTTCTATGTGACTACAGCTATACAAAAATTAGTATGTCAATTAAAAGAATTTTAAATAAACATATCAGTTACTCTATTTGGAAGGTTAATGTATTTGAAGTAAAAATATTTAGCCACCCTGGCTGGTATGGCTCAGTGGACTGAGTGCCGGCCTGCGAACCAAAGGGTTGCTGGTTTGATTCCCAATCAGGGCACATGCCTGGGTTGTGGGCCAGGCCCCCCCATAGGGGGGCGCACAAGAGGCAACCACACATTGATATTTCTCTCCCTGCTTCTCCCTCCCTTCCTGTCTCTCTGAAAAATAAATAAAAATCTTTTTTAAAAAGATAAGATTTTTATATTCATTTTCAGATAAAATCAGCCATCCTCCTAAAGATACAGAAATCCCACTTGAAAGAAAGTATGACTTATTGACACATCACACACACGTCTTTGTGCATGCACAGATACATACGTGTGTATAGAGAAGTATACATGCAGAGAGCGCACACCCACGGATTGAACCGTTCACCCATTCCAGTCCACTAATCATCCTGGAATTGCCATCCAATTCCCCCAAGTTCTACAGCCTCCACAGCAACATACCCAGAGTCACATCGCAAAATTCTGAAAAGGAAACTGAGAGGAAGGAGAGCAGTCTCCCAGCCGTGGGCACAGGGTCTAGCACTGCATAGAAAAAGCTGCAGAGAGAGGAGGGGGGGAGGGGAGTTGACAGAAACTCTGACACGCAATTGTTCAAACAAAAGGATTGATGCTCCTTGACTTGATGCTCTGTTTTCCCACAACTCCACAGCCAAACCATCGTCAAATGTTGTCACCCCCCGCCCCCGACTTGCAAAATACATGCTAAGACCTCGTCGAAGTTGCCATCATTCCACCTTCCTTCATTTGCTGGCCTGCTTCTGTTCTTAACCCTCTATTGGCTGCTTCCAACAGGACACGCAGGCTGATCCTTCCAAAACAGATGCTAAAGACGTGTCCAAAGCTGCCTGTTCTACCGCATGGTAGGCCTCCAGGTAAGGCTGCTGGATTTAGCAAATAAAAATACAGAATGCATAGTTGACACACAATGCTTGTTCTGAACTTCAGCAAAACCTGCCTCCTGGGTGGATGTTCCTGTATGTCCACAGTACTCCACGCATGTCCACTGCCTGGGACGGAGCAGGTCTGGGCTGAGGGACAAGCTCAAGTATCTCCTTATTGGAAAAGCCTTTTTGTGACAGGTGATAATAAGAAAACCCCATCAGAATGTCTCCTTCAATTAAAATGTATAAAAGAGGGTGAAGGGGGGATACATGGTGATGGAAGGAGACTGGACCTGGGGTGGTGAACACACAATACCATAGACAGGTGATGTGCTACAGAATCGTACACTTGAAACTGGTATAATTTTGTTAACCAATGTCACCCCAGTAAATTCAATACAAATACAATAAATTAAAATAAAATATATACCTCCTGTCAGGCAGGCCACTTGATTTCTTACTGCCATGCCACTAGAATTTTATACCTAAAATATTTTTGGCCACAGAGTAGGTACCCAATAACTATTTAATAAACAAAATGCTTTTAAGAGTCTCCAGTATTGCATACACCATGGAAGTACACTTGGCCTTCCACATCTGTGGGCTCTGTCTCTGTGGCTATAGAGGGCCAACTAAGGGACTTGGGCACCCACAAATTTGGGGGCCTGGGACCAATCCCTTGAGGACACCAGGAGAGGACTCTGATAAAAGTTTCAGTGCCACGCCCAGGGTTGCATCGTTCGGAGATGCCAGAGCTGTAATCAGAAGCTATCAAATCCAGCCTCTTGACCACTATTCATTTCATTATGTTTTTAGGGGGAAATAATGGTATTTTCCTCTCCTGTCTAGATCTTTGTTGCTTATTATGTATAAAAACAGTATTATGTCTCTGTGATAAACAACACATGAACTGAATTTTCTATCTTTACTCCTTGTATATAATGCTGTTGACTTTATGGGCTTCAATTTTCTGATAATTCAAGTGGATAAGAAAACAAGAAAGCAGTGATGATGGTTATTGTTTACGGGGAGCATCCATAGCTCTAACATCCAATCATAATGACTCACACCATCTAACACAATCATCGTTCTCATACACACCACTCCCCGCCCAGCCTGACACCAGCCTGCCGGAAACTCACCAGAATGGGAAAGAGAAGCAAAGCGGGGGGCGGGGGAGGGGGGCGACAGGGACACATTAGTATAACGCCATAATCACGATACAGAGAGCATGCTGTTAAACCAATTTCTGAAGTAGATATCATTTCAAAATATTCTGGTACAAAAGTCAAAGTTAGAGTTTTCATTTACCAAGTGAGGAACCTTAACCCCCTTTCATGTCTGTGTGATTTACCTGTAAAATAGAAATCGTAGTCGGTTAACTATTTCCCTGTACACACACCCCACGAAGGAGCTTAACTGATGTCAGGGAAGTCTTTTCTTCCTGAACATCTCCCAGAGACAGGCGGAATGTTGAGTTCTCCTCAAAGGTTTAAATGCGGCAAACAGAAAATAGTCCCTTCTTATTAGTCATTTCCTGAATAGCAATGATATAAAAGAAAGAGAAAATGATTCATGGTTTTCACTTAACTGGGAAAACACTGAGGAATGGGAGATTTTCTTAATCACTGAAGGAAAATAGGAGATAAAGATCCAGTCTTCCTGCTCTCCAGCCGTGGCTGCACGCATCGGAGAACCAGGAATCAAGCAAGGTACGAGGCAAAGGATAGCGCTCCCAAGGAACTAAACACAAATATATTAAAAATTCAACCTCATTACCTCTAGAAGAAAATAAAGACAGTTTTGTTACTGACATAGACTTATTTACATGCAAGAAAGAAGTTTAACAGGAGAAGCAAGTGAATATAGCCCTCTCTTAGAGATGCTGCTGGTGCCCCTTGAAGAACATTTGACGGAGTGATGCACCCATCCTGTAGGACTGTTTCAAGAAGTATGAAAAGTAATGCATGGAAAGCATATTGTGTAGCACTTCACATCAACCTCACACTCAATAACTAATATAGTAGTTGTTTTTGATGTCCTCTATGACATGAGGTCTCTGAAGTACAGAGTGCTCAGGTACGCCAGTTCCTGGGAGGGCACAAGGTCTTCAACGACTTCTCACCGGGATCTAATCCCCACTTAACCTCGGCTTCTGGCCTCAACCGTGTGTGTGTTTTGTATAAAAGCCACATTGCATCATGGAAGGCAATACGCATGCGGCCCCGGGGTTTCCCACTAGAGCCAGGACCATCTCTAGTTCCCCAGCACAGATCACCACAGGGTAGATATTGTCCTTTAAAAAGCTCTCATCTAGTAATTTCAGTTTTTTAGAAACACGGTGTTTATATTACATTAGTTATTATAAGTAATCTAGAGATGATTTAGAGTACATGAAAGGATTGCATAGGTTATATGCAAATATGGTACCACTTTACATCAGGAACTTGAGGATCTGTAGACTGTTATCCGTGGTGAGTCCTGGAGCCAGTTCACCTTGGCTACCGAGGAACAGCTGTATGTTAGACTCCCAGCTAGTCCAGCTAGTTAGACTCAGTATTTTTTTTCAAAAGATTTTATTTTTAGGGAAGGAAAGAAAGAAAAGGAGAGAAACATCAGTGTGTGGTTGCCTCTCAAGCAACCTTGATTCCCACAACCCAGGCATGTGCCCTGACTGGGAATCAAACCAGAGACCCTTTAGTTCGCAGGCCAGCACCCAAGCCACTGAGCCACACCAACCAGGGCAGACGACTCAACATTTTTTGATACCTTTACTTAAAAGCAAAAGACTGTATAAAAATTGTCTTCAAGACGAATAGGCTGTTGAACACTGTATTGAACAGAATTGTCTTTGTTCACAATTCCAATACTTAAGAGTGTCTATCATATAAAAATTGATTTTGCAATAAAACGTGTTGGGCTACTTGTGGTCAGGGGACCACACGTGCACCTTCACACAGGCAATGCCGTGCCGGTGGTGCCAGATCTATTCCAGTTGCCAGTCTGTGTCCATCTGTTACTCTTCCACTTTCAATCCTCCCCCCAGGGTAGCCAATCTTCATAAAGCACATCAACACTTCTCTTTGCCTCCCATTAAATTTGGCTAATGGGGCTCCCCATCAGGGGCCAAAGGATGTTAACAGGACAGTGAGGTCACGTTATTTATTGTCCAGCGTTTCCCCTATCAGTGTCCCTTGTGCTGGCTGTGTCACAGGTCAACTGGGGTCACTACTTTCCAAGAGGCCTCCTGTACAGCAGTCTTTTCCAAACATTAACATTAACATGTCTACAAATCGCCTTGGGTGCTTATGAGAATGCAGTTCTAATTCTCAAGTCTAAGGTTAAACCAGAGATTTTTCCTTTCTGTTTAGCTTCAAGGTGCAATTCTGTGAACCACGTTTTGACTAGCAAAATGTTCTTTGACGACCCCTTCCTGATTTCTGATGTTGCCACGTCCCTCTGATCCTGGGATGGAAACATCACAGTCACTGCTTAATTTGAAGGTTTTCAATACCCCTTGGGGTCTCCTACATCAGTCAGATATTTTTAAATATTCCCTTTGGTTGGAAACCCAAGCTTCCTGAGAGACCTTCTGATACGCATGTGCTTAACACACAGGAAGAATGTCAGTGAATACTCATGATATCGATCTCTGAACAATTCTATCAAACCGTGAAAGTGGAAGGTCTTTTTTCATAAATTCTGCCATCTGTGTGTCAAAAATCCAAAAATACCTCATTTGAAGGCATGAGAAATAACTTGACTTTTATGAGTTAGAGATCAGTGGAGACTTCAAAACTAAGTAACATCCCTCATTTAATAGCGATGTTCAACATAATGGCAGGAAAACCCAGTGCCATGGTGAAAGAAGCAACTATGTATTGAATCTGCATAATTTAGAGAGGATTTGACATTTTTCTTAGCATGTGAACAAAACAGCAGCAAACCACACCAGGTGGCATCAGACCAGTAGTTTGGGGAATAATATGGCATTCCAGAAAGTAGTCATTATTAAACTTCTATCCAATATTCAAAGATAGCTGAACTATAACATATGCTATCTAAGGGGATTACTTTTCCTTCAAAGTATGTATTTAATTAGCATTAACATTTATGAAATTTGGAAATGCTAAGCATATGTATTTACTCTAAAAAGCCTTAGGAATCTAAATTAGTCCCATCTACTAGCAAATGTCCACTGATGACTTGGGTATGGAAAGTCAGAATGGAAAGACAGTTGAATTTATTCAACAAGGTCACGTGCTCGGGGATGTTTCTGTTTTGCCTTAAATTGGGTTCCTTTGTCCCAAAGTTATACCACATCAGCAGGGCAGAAACTCTAAGTCCTCCAAGAGTGCTTATGCACTGAGGGCAGACAGAGACCAAAAAAAAAAAAAAAAGAAAGAAAGAAAAGTAAAAAACAAACAAACCCTGGATTTATCTTCTAGGGGGCAGACCCCTGTAGTACAGGCTTCCCCTGATAAGTGAGTGTTCTAAGAACCCATCTGTATCAGTGTACCAGCTGGTGGTGTTGTGAGAGGCTGTGTTTGGCTTTAGTGGGATTTTTTTTGAAGACTCTTTCAATGCATTTGCCATTTCATGATGGGTGATTTACAAGTACATCTGCCCACACAGGGCTGAGTGTTCAGCAGTTTTTGACCAAACATAGCATGACCCCTGTGCCCCACCCTCCCTATTCACCCAATCTCGCCCCAGGCAACTTTCTTTGTTTCCCTGGATGAATAACATCCTCAAAGGGAAACATTTTGCTGATGTGGAAGAGGTGAAACAAATGGCAGAAGCACTACAAGGCATCAAAATCAATGAGTTCAAACACTGTTCTGAGCAGTGCAAAAAATGCCTCAGTGGGTGTATTACATCAAATAGAGAGTACTTGGAAGGTGACTGAAGTTTTAACATGTAAGGACAAATACACCATTTTTTATAAATAAACTCCAGGATTTGGGGGTTCCCCCTCATATATCAGGATGTCATTGCTCTTCCTAGGATAAATGTCCAATGTCATCAACTTTCCTCCAAGGGGCTGGCTGCTCTTGAAGAGGCTGCCATGTCAGGGGCACGGTGTGGGCCTCCTTTGCTGGCAGACTAAACATTCAGTGGAAGCCAAATCAGACTGAGGGTACCCATGCTATGAAGCCCGCCTAGAGCATTCATTGGCCAAGGGCACCTCTCTACTGCTACGACCACTCCATTCACAAATTAATCCATGAGCAGTGGGTGGCCAAAGACAGAGGCTGGCTAACATCCACTGAGTCATCTTATTCTTCCACTTACAGTCTCTCTTTGTCATGGATACTCACTGCTAGGCATTAACAAGTGACATAAGATCCCTACGCTTTGTGCCAACTTTTTAAAGCCTATTTATATGCCTTATCCCATGACCTCCTAACAAAATAGAGAAAGGAGACATACTGGAGAGTAGCTGAAACTTCCATTGGAAGCAAGAGAGGCAAAGAGATGCTTTCCAGCCACGAAATTCTGGCTGCTGGCACTTTTGCTTTATCTTGAGCGACAACGAGCATTTACACAGCTGTAGAAACCTGTAGAACAATATACGGGACTGACTTAGTTCATTCAGATTAACCTGAGAGTGATACTGGGTTGGCAGACAGGGAGACTAGTTCCAGGGCTGGGGGTGTGAGTGCTGGGAAATGCCCCAGTTCTGACGAAGGCCGGAGGTCTGTAAATACGGGGCGATGCCTTTGAGAAACATTACGATGGTCGAATCTAGAATTTGACGAGTGACGGGGAAGTAAAGTTTGGCAGAGACCTGACTTTGAAAAGTTCAGGGAATCTGGACATGATCTGGTCTCTCAGGACAACAGTTCTTTATTCAGTATGTTAAGAGCACCTAACAGAAAATACAGATGGCGCTCACACCTGGCATTCAAGAGACCTTTCTTTCTATAATTATCTCACTTGGTATATTCCCTAATATTATTCTTGGTAATTGGTACCGTATTGTTGCATTCATTTTGAAATGTGTTTTTGAGCTTCAGATATACTGAACCAGAGCTTCAGCTGCTTTAATTTTTTTTTCTTCCCTTCTGGAAGTTAATAATGCTTCTGAAAAAGCAATTAAACTAAAAAATAAAGCTTCATTTTGAAGAATAAGCAGCTTGCAACCTGGTTTAATGCTGAGATGGCACTAATAACCAGCACTTATGATCTAAGGGAGAAAATGAAAAGTCTTTATTATTTCCCCGAACGCTGGAACAAGCAGGGCCTAAAGACACAGCACTACCATTTATTGCATTAGATAACGCGCATTTTGTAAATGAAATGCTTACTTCGGAGCACGGCATTTCCCCACTTTAGTGATTTGGCTAAATAGTTAATGTGATCTCCAAACATAAAGAGCTCTAATGTCATTTCAAGACTCAAAAGCC
>PVKM010042467.1:0-12807 GCA_004027735.1 Carollia perspicillata | reverse complement strand
GTGACTTCAAGCAACCAGGTCTCTCCCAGTGCTGCTCAAACCCCACTTGGCCAGGTAGGGAGCACCAACCCAGCTCTCTCTCAAGAGCCCTATGGCTGGCCCAGCAGGCCCTGGGGCCTGGAGCTGCAGCCTCCCTGGTCCCTGGGCCCTTTTTGTCCTGAAGCACTCTCCTTACCATCTGGTTTTTCAACATCTGCTACAATTTTTGATCTCCTATTTTCATGTATGCTGAGGTACTGTTGTCTGTCTGCTCTGTTCCTCCATAGATTAGCCAGGTTTCTCTCCTGTGTGTAGGGGGAAATGGAATCTGCTCCCTCTTACCTAGCCACCATGTTCTCTCCTCCTCATCTTTTTGTTTTTTAATGGCTCCCTTTGCAGAGCAGATGGTTTTAGTTTGATGTAGTACCACTTGTTTGTTATCGTTTATATTGGCTTAGGCTTTGGTGTTGAATCTAAAAAATCATTGCCAAGACCAAAGGGGCTTACCTCTATGTTTTTTTCTAGGAGCTATATGGTTTCACATCTTACATTATGCCCTTAATCCATTTCGAGTTTGTTTTTGTGTTTGGTGTAAGATGGTGGATTTGATATTTTTTACCTAGATAATCATTAGCTGTCCAACTTTGGACAAATTACTTAATTTTTATATATCTAAGATTTCTTATTTTTACAATGAGAATTTAGTTATTAAAAAAAGAATAATTATGTCACTTTTTATCAGATGTATTTATTAGCTAATTTTATTGCCTTCCTTTTTTTTAAAAAAATGTACTTTGGAAGTACATCTCCTACAAAATATTCATATTTTAGAAGACTAATTTAATATTTTAATTCTAAATATATTGAGTATGAAAAAAATTATCATAAACCGCACAGTAGATCCTAGATTGTTAGCTGAAGGAAAAAGAAAAAGCTAGTTATATACATTTTGGAAAGAAGCCTAACATAAGTGCCATGAGCAAGATCACCAGTTTGTAGTAGCTCATGGTTTATTAATTTTCATGCAGCAAAGTTCATCATATTAATGAATAGCTCACATTTTAATAAGAACAATGTGTTACTGCATAACACCCCTCTAGGTCAGTTTCATGCCTGGCATCTGGCTTGTTCATACATCTAGCTTCTCATTTCGGATTTCAGCGGTCTGCATCATTTATATCTACTACTGACATTAGTATCTTCATTGCATTTTTCACCTAAAAGTGAGTTTCTAGTGAATAATGTTTTGATTTTCCTAAGAGAGGTATACATACGAACAAAGATATTGTTTAAAATAATTAGGAAGCTTATTGAATACAAGTTGTTTACATAAATGTTTTAAATAGGGGTAAATTTATAAATATATGAAATGTAAAAATCAAGGAGAAAATATTTACATGAAGAAGGTAATAATGTCACCTAACTAAATAGAAAAATACTCAGAATGTATTCCATCAAATGTTATTTTTAAGCTTTAGCTAGTGACTGATATTTGAGGAGCTAAAGGTTATTTCTAAAATGTTTGTATTTATCCAGGAAAACCCTTTGCAATCTTTGAATTCTAAAAACACTATGATGATCAGTAGAACTTTTTTAATGAACTGTCATATGAATTTTATATATTTGAAATGGGATAATAGCTATACAAGGACACATGCTGCTCATTAGAACAGATGAATGATACAGTAAAAAGCCCAATAAAAGAAAAGTCCTAACACATGAAGGTAACCACAGTTCATATTTAGTAATCACTTTTCCTGATATATATTTTAGTATTATATTGTGTCTGTATATTTATTCAATTGTACAAAGATTATTTGGTGCATCGCTTATTGCTGTGTGACTGCATGCATAATCTTTTCCCTGCACATGAATTAACTCATGTACGATATTGAGAATAATCATGAGGCATCAAGAATTGTGAATAGCCTGAGATTCCACCTAGCTTGCAAACTTACAAGTTTGATAGCCACAATTTCATAAATGCTGGCCAAGTACAAGGGACAACAGAGTCGCAGACGCCAACATGTCTGACGGTGCAGCAGGTATCAGGAGTGCCACGTTTATTTAGGTTCTCCTTCTCTCTCTGTCCTATGGGACAATGCAGCATGGCCCACGTGAATGCTGCATACACAGTGGGATTGTGTCACAGCTGGAAAAATCCAAGGTTAGGAAATCTCAGTCTATTACAAAGGAGCTGCTAGCAAACCTGCCCAATTTTTGTCCTGGAGGAGGATCTTGGGCATTATCCCTTTGATTTCTATCCTAGTTAACAGCAAACAACTCTGCTCTTTACTTTGAAAGGAGGCAGACATTCTTGTAAAGAAGGTCCAAAACAAAATTGTTAATGTCTCTGATGTTGCAGAAACACAAGAGACCCATGAAAATTGTCTTCCAGCACAAGGATTTAATTTTAACAAAGCTCAGCAGATCAGACAGCCTTCACCAGAAATGTGGAATTGGGAGTAAGAGGATTAAGTTGTTCTGATCTGATTTATTTAATAAAACCCATAAGCAAAATTGGGAGATCTCATTTGTCTACATTTTTCTTTATATAGCATAAGTCAAATAAAATTGCAAGCCACGTTGCAATCACATCCAAGCTGTTCTTCAAAAAGCTATCTGCAAGTGTTTATTCCTCCATGTATTCTGTGCTGGGAAAGAACAAAGGATTAATGCCCTCTTACTTTCTCCCACCTACTCATTACCAACTAATTAGTTTTGTTTCATTTTATTTGTCATGCAGAATTGATGTCCACGTATACATAATTAAAATATGTATTTCAATGGTTACTTTTGTTTCATAATTTATCATTTATATTGCTATAATAATAATTACCACATTTTTGGGTTATGTTTTTAAATGCATCAGTACTCATTGTAAGAACCTGGACACAGAATTCCTGAGTTATGAATGTGCTCTCAATATTTATGTTTTAATTGAATTGTTTATTTATTTTATGGAATGGCACAAGTGTTATAATTCTAAATTTATGCATATTTGAGATGTCTTTCTATTTATTTTATGTAAATAAAGGTAAAGTTCAAACATCTTTACCCTTAAAGATAGAAAGATCATTTTTTCATGTCTTATGAATGCAAGATAAAACTATAAGTTATATTCTGTGTGTGTGTATAAATATACTTACCCTTACATATGTGTGTGTGTGTGTATATATATACACATACATATATACACATTCTTACCCTTTTATATTTGTGTGTATATATGCATACATACATATATTTATAGTTTTCTTTATAGTAGGTCTAATAGGTCTAATTTTTTCTCTGGGTAATTTATGGGATCTGTTCTTGATTGTTAACAACTAATAAATTTCTGTGCATATTAATATAGGTATCTATTCTTTTTGGCTGGTGCTTGCAATTATAGATAATTATGGATGTTTAATGCCTTCATAAAAGTTTTTCTATAGTTCCCATGAATGAATTTTGTCTTCTATTTGTTTTCTTCAAAGAAAACAAAAGATGATCCATATGTTGGATCATCTTTTCCTGTTCTCACAACCCACCTCTTTGTCTCAAATAATTTTCATCTGTTTTCTTTCCATTTTATATGAGGTTTCTTTTATGTGGAGTTCATTTTTCTGGGTTTTCTGTTTTTTTAGATAATTTTTTCAAGTTCTGAAATATCGTTGTTTTTTATCAAGACAAAAGCCCCAGTTTTATTTTTGTTGTATTTTTATTCTCACTCATAGAAATTATATTTTATTCAATTAATTTAAGGGTTTCGGAAAGCAATAAGATATTATCTCCTTTTATGTATCAGAAAGCAATGCTTTTTATGCATATTGGGTACAATATGTCTTTAGCAAAATTATTACTTTTAATCATCTTTGCATTTGCTATTTCTGCAAAAAAAAGAAGAAGAAATAATGCTGGTAGAATAGTTTAGAATTTTCTTACACTTCAGCAGAGAGTAATTTGAAGTAAATAATGTTAGCTGGACAGACAGATATGTATGGATTAAATAGCCTATTTATCCATTAGAACAACCCAAATTAGGGAAGAAGTTCAGATGACAGATGATGAATACTTGTGTCTGATATAATAATAGTTTTTCTTATTATAGCTTTTGTTTTGTTTTCTTTTATTTTTAAGCCCTCTACATTAGTAGGCAGCTCTGTTGATTTGGGAGCAAAGCAGCTCTGTGAGAAAGGGCATCCTTGAGGGTTTTTTATTCCCTTATGCTAAGGTGAAACTAGTCACTCTATTAAAATGTGAGTTACCTAATTTTAATTCTAAAGGCCAGCCTATATTATCTTCTTGCCATGAATGTTTTTCATCTGTAAATGAAAAGTGGGCTTATTTTGGTATCTTGCCCATTCTAGCAGGAATGCTGAGTTACATGAGAGGAAACAGTTTGAGAGAGTGTAATGTTTGTCTGCCATTAATCTCCAGAGGGGTCATGGGTTGCAGTCAGATACTCCACCCTTGCGTCGTCCAACATCTTTTACTCTTTCTTCTCCAGAAAATGATGCTTTTGGACTCTTCAAGGATCTCTTCTACCAGTCTATAACACTGTGTTGCATTTCCAAGTGGGAAAATTGTGTCTTCTCATAGAGAGTCCTTTCAGATTAAATTTTATATAATGTAGTAGATATTTCTCAGAGATTGTGGGGTGGGCAATTTTTAGCATATATGAACATTTCTACTTTATTTTATTATTTTTGTGTTTTATTTTTTACTTTTAAAAACTAATATGCACTCACTGACATCTTTCTGAAAGTTAGTGAATGAAACAAGTTCGGGTGTTTTTGTCATTATAAAAGATTCAAGAGAACTTTATCTAGTTGATAATGATACATATCAACATAACTAAATGTTATTTTGTGAATATCCTAGTTGAATTAAGCTGTCCCTTGTATGGCCCATGACAGTATAAACTTGAGGAACCCAGAGTTGAACAGAAAGAACTTTGGATATAGTTTTCATGGGAGCACAAGGGTAAAAGCTCCACTTCATTTTACTTTATTAGTTAGCTGACGATGTGCACTCTATTCTTGAGGTAATTTTTAGAAATACCAAATCAAATTCAACAAAGTTGAACATATTTATGAATGAAAAATCTATACAATTTTTAAACTTTTATTTATTAATTTAAGAGAGAGAGAGGAAGGGAAAGAGACAGAAACACCAACTTATTATTGCACAATTTATTATTTATGCATTCATTGATTGATTCTTGTATGTGCCCTGACCAGGGATTGAACATGCAACAGTGGCACATTGGGACA
The DNA here is from genome assembly GCA_004027735.1 of Carollia perspicillata. Lineage (NCBI taxonomy): Eukaryota > Metazoa > Chordata > Mammalia > Chiroptera > Phyllostomidae > Carollia > Carollia perspicillata. The sequence goes on along the minus strand of PVKM010042467.1, from coordinate 7,570 downwards.
ATGTTCTAACCAACTGAGCTACCTGGCCGGGTCTATATGCTTTTTAATTTTAATTTTCACTTACAAATATTCACTTTGCATTTAAAAAGGAGAAAGTTTCTATACAAAATAAAACATTAGAACATGATTTCAAACTTTGATTTATTAATATAAATCTGTAAATTTTTTTAATAATTAGAAGTTTGCATTCAAGTCCTCTCTTATTTAAAAAAAATACTGGGTTATATTGTACCACTTTATTATTTATGAGGTATATCATTATGTATTGTATGTTACATATATACATATTTATATGTATATGTATATGCGCACACATTCTAGATGTGATTCTTATATCATATATACATTAGGAAATATTTTCCCATCTTTGTATTTTCAGTTCACTTTATATAGGATATATTTTGACAAAGAGAACATTTTAATTTTTATAAATTGTCACTTATAATTTCTAATTTAATGGACATGCCATTCATAACATAATAATATATACCAACAATAAGTCATAAAGATATTTTTTAAATTTTCATTACAAAATTTATATTTAAGTCTGCAAAATATGTTAAAGATGTTTTTATATTTTTAGAGAAGGGGAAGGGAGGGAGAAAGAGTGAGAAACATCCATGTGTGAGAGATATACCAATCAGTTACCGCTCACATTCCCCCAAATGAGGACATGGCCCACCTACCACCCAGGCATGTGCCCTGGACTGGAATCAGACTGGCAAACTTTTCAGTTTGGGGAGTGACACTGAATCCACTGAGCCACACCAGCCAGTGCAGGGTGTAGCATGTTTTCATCAATTCTGCACATGGTGTGAGTTAGTATTTATGGTTCATTTTTTCTTCATTGTTTAAACACAGTTTATGAATTACTTTGGCATTCTTGCAAAAAACTCAACTGACCATAAAAGTGTGGGTTTATTTCTGGACTCTCTATTCTGTTGCATTAGTCTGTCCTTATTATAATATGATGCCATCTTGACAATATTTTATAATACACCTTAAAATTAGCAACCATTGACAACTCCAAGGCTGTGAAAAATTTGCAGAATGGTTTACTTTTGCTTGCCAATTATCATACTTTTATAGAATGCTGTAATTAATATCAGATTATGTTGAATATTTTATAGATTTGGTAACAATGAAATCTTAAAAATTTGGAGTCTTCCAATTAATGAACATGATAAAATGTTATATTTATTTAGATTTTTTTAATTACTTTCATCAACATTCTGTCATTTTTATGGTAGAATTATTTCACTTTATAAAAAATATATTCATATCTATTTTGTGAGTTTTTAAAGTTAAAATACATTTTAAAATTACATTTTTAATTTTTGTCTGTTGTACATTGATTTAAATTGAATTATGTGTATGGAAACTATGTCCTAAAAAATTACTAAGCTCACTTATTAGTTCTTATACTTGTCCTATAGATTCCATAAGATTTTTATAAAGACTATCTCATTCTCTGTGGATATAGATATTTTCATTTCTTTCTATTGAAACTCCATGTTTATATCAGCTAAGCCTTTAGTAAAATATTGAATAGAAGGTGAAGAATGGACATCCTTGTCTTATTTTTCATCTTAGGGGATATGTTTTGAATACTGTACTCTAAATTACATGTAAAACACTATGGAGGCTCCTCAAAAAATCAAAAGTAGAATTACCATTTAATCCAGTAATCATACTTCTAGAATACATGGGAAAAAAATTAAAATCAGGATCTCAAAGAAACTTCTTCATTCCTTTGGTTATTACAGCATTATTCAACAATAGCTAAGACATGGAAGCAATCTAATTTCCCATCAAAAGACAAATGGGTAAAGAAAATGTATATGCATACAGTGAAATACTATTCAGCCTTAAAGAGGAAATCTTGCCATTTGCAAAAGTATGGATGGATCTGGAGATCATTATACTAAGTGAAATAAGGTAGAGAAGAGAACAAATGCTATATGATACCAAATAAATAAGAAATCTAAAATAGTTCAATTTATAGAAGCAAAGAGTAGAATGGTGGTTACCAGAGGCTTAGGGGGAAGAGGAAGCAGGGAGTCATTACTCAAAGAATATAAGTTTCAATTATGCAAAATGATTACATTCTAGAGATTTACTATACATCGTGGTGTCTATAGTTAATACTGTATTGTCTACTTTAAAAATTTAGTAACAGTACAGATCTTGTGTTCATATCACCAAATAATAATTATGATAATAATAATCAATAAACAAAGTGGTGGTAGGAAACTTTTAGAGGTGATGAGAATGTTTATGGTATAGATTATGGTGATTGATCCACGGATATACACTAAGCTACAAAATCATGAAGTAGTATGCATGAATTATGTACAGCCATTTGTATGTCAAACCTACCTTAATAAATCTTTAATTTAAAAGAGCTTCACTTACTTAAAAATAAAATTCATCAATTACTTTATAAAAGAAAATCTAACATTATGCGTTTACTAATTTTAACTAAATTTTCTAAACTCCATATTTCTGCAGAATTGGAAGTTGGACCTTAAGAAATGAAACTAAACTAAACAATTGTGAGGATTTGAGTACTGCCAATGTGTTAGCTAACACAGGATTTATTAATAATTTTCTTAGTTATGAAAATGGTCTAGGTGATATGCAGAATATCCTGATTTCTAGGAGGTGTATGCTGGAATAATTAAGGATAAAGTGTTAAAATATCTTAGTCTAAAAGGCTCAAAAACAGGTATTCACATATGAACATATGACCACGGAGACACATAGCAAAATGTTAACAATAATTGAGTCTTGTGAGTATACTAGCATGTGCTTTGCTATTTTTTCAACTTTTATATATGTTGGGAATTATTCATAGCAAAAATTATTAAAATTTTAAAACTGCAAATAATATTTAAAAAGGAAGTCATAATGTGGAGAAAAAGAAACCATAATTTATTATTTATTTAAAATGTGTGTGTATAACTTAATTCTCCTAAGTAAAAATTTTGTATCATTATTCTTATTTTAGAAGTAAAGGAACTGATACATTAAGTAGCTAAGTAAGTGTTCAGAATAAAAGGCCGTACAGCAGGTCAGGTTCTTTTTTTTTTTCTTTTTTTTTTCCCCAAACGTGAATGGATAGGCAAGTAAGTTTCTTGATGGGATGAGGAATTTGTAATTAATTCCATAAGCAAGGGGCCTCTAGATCAGATAATGATCAGTTTAAGATCATTTATTTTGCCACAGAATTTAGTAAGAATTGAAGTCAGGGAAGAGATCCTTAAAATATTCACATACTTAATACAATACTTAAAATACATGTAATCTAGTGAATGTGACCAGATAATACATAATTAGAGGTACCCAGAATGTAGAGGTGAAGGTAAGAAGCCCAAGAGATTTTGATTTTTCTGTTTTTTAAAGTATATTCTACTGATTATGCTATCACGGTTGTCCCAATTTTTTCTCCTCTTTTGAATGTAAACTATACATAACTTGAAACTACAAATTGAAGGAAAATTGGTAAAAAAAGTGCTTAAAGTTTAAATCCAGTTTACTAAAATATCTCTCTCTATATATAGTTCTATCACTATTTAAAACTCATATAAGGCTTAAAGATATTCTTGGACAGGTAACAATAAAACTATTTGGGGGCATGTTGATTTTGACATGTGTGGGTTATTACAAAGTGACCATGTTGTCAGATTAGGGTTCGAGTGTCATCAACATAGTGAACAATTGAGGCTCTAAAAAGGAAGAAATCTCCATGATAAAGCAGAAATGGCATTTGGGGAAAGGCTTAAGTACTAAAACTCAATTTCCCCCTCCACAGGGTAGATACACATACATGTACACACTCATTCCTTGGGTCTTTTGTTTGTCTTTAATTATAGGAGGCCTGTCCCCAAAAAGTCCAGCTATTGTTAATATAACAAGAACAGGTCATGTGACACTGATGTAAACTGGTAGCCAAGGAAAGAGGACTAGAATGTGCATGTGTGATCAGTGACGTTTTCACTGTACTAGTCAGTGGGGGCAGTAGGCACCATCGAGTGAGCATGTGTACTGTGTGGATGTTGCATTCAAAATGACTGAGTGAGTAGAGTAATGAATCTGCAGCAAATTTTGCCTCATGCTTGAACATTTCTCTGTAGAAACTATTTGTATGATTCAGAAGGCTTTTAAGGACAAAGCAATTATGAATGCAACAACAATAAAATTCTGGCACGAATGCTTCAAAAATGGTCAAGAATCTGTAGAAAGTGATCCATGTTCTGGAACACCTGCAACAAGCAGAACATCTGAGAATATTGAAAGTGTACAGGCTGCAATCAACAAAGATCAGTGACTAACAGTGTGAGAACTAGAAGCTGACCTGGGGATTGCAAAAACTACTGTGTGTAAGATTCTGAAACAAGATCTTGGCATGACATGTGTTGTGGCAGAATTTGTTGCATGGCTTCTGCCATCAGAGCAGAAGGCACATTGTGCTGCAGTTGCTAATGACTTGATTCAAACCACTACCAATGAACCAGATTTCCTCAAGGAAGTCATAACCAGAGATGAATCGTGGGTGCCTACTTTGAAGGGGCCTAAGACATCACTGTCTCAGTTTCTTGCATCTTGTATCTTCTTCAGTAAATGTTTCTATTTATCATATTACATAGCCGGACACTCTCTGCACAGACCTCACGTATGTGTGATGTAGTCATTGTGTCTGTGCATGTGTGTCTGCATGTGTGCCAGCAATGACAGATGACAGATGAAAGGAAAACATTTTAAGGGATATTCTATGCAGATGAGAAAAAAAGGTTAAGCAAAAAGTTTCTATTTCTTAGGCAGTTAAGTATTTTTGTATATTAGAGATAATAGTAAATATGAGACCATGAATTGGGGGTAAAGCGTATTCTACATCCCTTCGAAGTGTTGAACCTTCTGCCTCAAGAAATTCCATGAACTAACTTAGCGCTGCTAACTGAGCAGAGAGAACTTTCATTTTACTGACAGTAATTGTGCTCTCTCTGTATAAGCAAAGACTTCAAATTTATTAAATAAAGTTCTAAATTCCCTCCCATCAAAAAAAAGGCTGCACTTTGCCAAATTGAAATATTAGTGAATAAAGTTGAAAGAAACAGGGACATTTTGTCTTCTCAGAGCACCTACTGAACAATTCTCTACATGATGTATCGGCTGCCCTCTGCTGAAAAGGTCAAACCTCCCAAGGATATTTGTACTTCTGCTCTCCTTTGCCAATAAAAGAGATGGATAAATTCATGATACCAATGAGAATAGATTTTAAATATTTATTGAAGTTCATAGGCCTCTATGCAACTTTTATAGGACATTTCTCTGTATCACTAGCAGAAATGTCATCAGCATTTTTCTTGATAAGTTTTTTTTTTATTCTTTGAAGTATATGGCCTGCTTCATTGTTATTCTATTAGTTATACCTCAGTACATTTAAGTCCTTGAATTGTAGCAAGATATAGAATATATATATTATATCCATTTCTTAATTGCATGCTAATTGTATTAAAAATGAGTTATTCTACTAGGATAATGATGTACAGGTCTCTGTTCATTCAGTTGTTACTTTTTGCAGTGTTGAATATTGTGCTGCAGCATTGTACGAATGTGATTTGAGGCACAGGCTATAAGGCATCATTAAAGCCAGCATTGAGATTAATGACATAAAAATCATTACCTCTGATTATTTCTGAACTTATCATGAATATCACATCAAAGAGATGTTGATATATTTTTAAGGATCCTGAAGAGAGAACTTTATCATAAATATGCAAATAAGTACAAGATTAACTTACTCCAATTACCAGCAAAAGTATTTCCTTGTTAGAGGCAAAAGAATTAGTGGTTTTTAAAACTTCTGTAGCTCCTAGCAGTAGTATATCAAAATTTCAAGTCACTTGGAAATTGTGGCACCAGGATATTTATTAGAAACAGAGAAAGAGATAATATCTTCAAATAATCATTGAATATGTTGCTTCTTAGCATCTGTTCACTTGATAGAGTTAGCATTATTATAACTCAGTTACACTGTGCGGTGTCTATGGTTAACACAAATAATGTATGCCATCTCATATATTACTTCTCTGTTCTGGGATGTCTATTCCGTCTCTACCTGCATGGGGATTGGTTGAGGAGGGCCGGTAGGAGTTTAGCAGGATAATGATGTATCCCTAAGAATAATTTGAATCTGAAGTTCTGACATTTAAGTTTGGTTTTGCATATTCTGCATTTTTATTTTTATGGCTTTATTTAGTTAGTTACTTAAAATGATAAAAGAAGGGCGAGCTTGATTCTAAAGTTAAAATATATCCTCTTATATAGCTTTACAAAGAACGAGGATAAATATTAAGCAAGAAGCCCTGCAGAAGTCAAAGAGGAATATTGGACTGGCCAAAAACTTCATTTATTTTTTTCCATAAGATGCTCCAGGAGCCCTTAGTGGTCTTTAACTTCATTTGAAACAATTTTCTTAGATTGCATTGTGACACCTGTCATTTCAGCATGCATTTAAAAAAAATTATCAAAATCAGTGAATTTTTATGTTACAATTTTAATACGGAAGAGGGAAGAAAATGCACAACATTTTTGGCATATTATGCTTTATTATTTCAAGAAAGGTAGAACACAAGTGAAGTGCAAAAACAGATTTGTACAGTATATGGAGAAGGGTCTGTGAGTGATTGAACATGTGAAAAGTGGTTTTCAAACTTTTGTGCTGGAAATTTCTCAATGTATGATGCTCCACGGTCAGGTGGACCAGATGAGTCGATAATGATCAAAACAAGACACTGAGAACAGTCAATGTTATACCAGGTGGGAGAAAGCCAACATATCAAATATATCCAAATAAATCAAGTTACTGGTAAACATGAAAAAATCTGTTTTGTTTTATAGAAAAAAAAGAGTTATATGTACTTTTTCACCAACCCAATAATTCTAAATTTTAATGCATGTATCTGTAAGTTTTCCTAAATATGAAAGAAAGCTCCGCTTTCACCTAAGTTTTAGGATACTGGCAATATTTCGTTCCTTGTAAGGGTTACAGGGCAGATGGATTAAAGTAAATAGTTTAAGACTCTTATCTACTTTTCAGGCCTTGGCTTAAGTTCAACCAGAGAAGTTAAATTAATGTTTTTCTTGTTGTCAGGAAGAGTCACAAGGAGAAATTTATTACTTATAGCTTCTCTCTAGTGTGCTGCTACTGAATTCAAAAGAGCAAAGCACATCAGCCTCAGAAAAGCTATTTAGTTCAGTTGTGTAAGATCTCAGGAATTCAAATTGATTGTGGAAGAGGAACAATGAGAGAATAAAAGGGTGGAAATTATATATTTTAGGGAATTTACATTAGTATGTGTGCGATACAATATCCTCATCATACAGAGTAATAAAAAGTGAATGTCTCTCTGCTATTTCTTTTATGCCTCCCTTGAATATTTCAAAAGGCTTGAGGGAGGTTCAAATCTCATTATACCTAAATTAGAATCCTAGTCTAGGAGAAGAGAAAGAAAGTTTAGTTTTCAAAGTCATCGAGGCATACAGAGTGCATGGCAGAAAAAAACAG
>PVKM010042466.1:0-12803 GCA_004027735.1 Carollia perspicillata | reverse complement strand
CTGTAGGAAAACAGGTACCCCGCTGTGAGGGGTCACAGGAAAATCCCTACATCTAGTTTATCGAGTTAAGATAAAAATCCACACTTCTATGTTAAATCTTTTAGTTTTAAAATTCTGGCAACTGAACCAAAGAAAAATGGCCCAAATGAAAGAACAGATCAAAGCTCCAGAAAAAATACAACTAAGTGATGAAGAGATAGCCAACCTATCAGATGCACAGTTCAGAACACTGGTAATCAGGATGCTCACAGAATTGGTTGAGTATGGTTGCAAAATAGAGGAAAAAATGAAGGCTATGCTAATGGAAAAAAAAAATGTACAGGGAACTATCAGTGACGGGAAGGAAACCGGGACTCAAATCAACAGTTTGGACCAGAAGGAAGAAAGAAACATTCAATGAGAAAAGAATGAAGAAACAAAAAGTCAAAAACATGAGGAGAGGTTTAGGAACCTCTGGAACATCTTTAAACATTCCAACATCTGAATTATAGGGGTGCCAAAAGGAGAAGAGGAAGGGCAACAAATTGAAAGCTTATTTGAACAAATAATGAAGGAGAACTTCCCCAATCTGGCAAAGGAAAGAGACTTCCAGGAAGTCCAGGAAGCTCAGAGAGTCCTAAAGAAGTTGGACCCAAAGAGGAACACCCCAAGGCACATTATAATTACATTAGCCAAGATGAAAGATAAGGAGAGAATCTTAAAAGTAGCAAGAGAAAAGGAGACAGTTCCCTACAAAGGAGTGCCCATCAGACTGTCAGCTGATTTCTCAAAAGAAATGTTACAGGCAAGAAGGGACTGGAAAGAAGTATTCAAAGTCATGAAAAGTAAGGACCTCCATCTAAGATTACTCTATCCAGCAAAGCTATAATTTAGAATGGAAGGGCAGATAAAGTGCTTCCCAGATAAGGTCAAGTTCAAGGAGTTCATCATCACCAAGCCCTTACTACAGGAAATGTTAAAGGGACTTATCTAAGAAAAAGAAGATAAAAATATGAACAGTAAAAGGACAGCAAATTCATAGTTATTAACAACCAAACCTAAAACAAAAACAAACTAAGCAAACAATTAGAACAGGAACAGAATCACAGAATTGGAGATCACATGGAGAGTTATCAGCAGGGGAATTGGAGGAGGAAAGAAGTGGAAAAGGTATGGAGAATAAGTAGCATAAATGGTAGGTAAAAAATAGACAGGGAGAGGTTAGGAATAGTATAGGAAATGTAAAAGCCAAATAACTTATATGTATGACACATGGACATGAACTAAAGGAGGGGAATACAGGTGGGAGGGGGTGTGCAGGGTGGAGAGGAATAAAGGGGGGAAATCAGACAACTGTAATAACATAATCAATAAAATATATTTCCAAATAAGTAAATAAGTAAATAAATAAATAAAATTCCGGCAGCTGATGGAAACTTAGATAGAAATCTCTGATTATTTAGTGACCCACCACATATTCATAGTATTTGACATTATTTTGTACTTCGTTTGTTGTTCTGTAATTGTTTTCAGTGTGTATTTATTCTCTCCACAATAGAATGACAGTAACTTGAAAAATGCTTATTTAACCAACTTTCACCTGCTCTTTGAGCTAACGTGTGCAAGCACCTGTTACAAAAAGCTGGAAAACAACTGCAGACTGTTACGTCACTTCTCCCTCAGCATCAGAATCATCGAGAAGGCTGCATCTTCCAGCCAAATACAGGTTGCTAGGCCTTAGCCCCAGAGTTTCTGATTCAGTAGGTATGGGGTGGGACCTCCAAATTTGCTTTTCTAACAAGTACTAGGCAATGCTGATGATGCTGGCCATGGACCACACTGTTGGAACAATTGTTTTAGTGAACTTAATGACCTTGAAATTGTATGAGTTTAATTGGGGACAATAATTCTCAGTGGAGGCATGGGTCATGCTTTCCCAGAGGATGATAGGAAGGAAGGAACAAGTATAATTTGAAAAAGTATATTTGATATTTTATAGTTTTGGGGAAAAAACTGTTGCTTTCTTAAGGCAAACTAAAGGAAGTCAAGTTCAACAACATCTTCTTGCTTTGTGTTCAAGTGAATTTTCAGCCACTTTCCTTGTACATGGTGACTCCCCAAGCTTCCTCCTCCCCAGTCTCTAGGGCCAGCTATTAGCTCAGTCCTCGCTAGCAAGCTTTCTGCTACCTGGTCTCTGGCCAAATCAGATCCAGAGGAGAGGGAAAGAGATCTCATAAAACGGGATTCCTAGGAGATCCCAGCTTCCTGCTTCAGCCTCTTCTGTATCTTAAGTTCCTTCTACTGATAGTAACCTCGTAAGCAGAGGTTCTATCTCAACTCCCTGTGATGGAGAGGGTCCAGGGAATAGAGAGAGAGAAGCCTCTTGCTGGAGGTTTGTGCTCCATTATCAACGGCCAATGTCCAGGCAAACTCCTGCTCATGGAAATGGGCAGGCAGGGTACAGAGCATACACCAGAAGAATTGTTCTTGTTCAGGTCAGCTGCTCTGTTCACCTGATTTTATGTGCGGCACAACCCTATGCTGGTGAAAAACAGCCTAACATTTATATTGGGCATCTTCAAATGCTTTTTTAGTTTATCCAATACTTACATCAAACTGATGGGGCAAGTATTATTATTGTGAATGTACAGATAAGGAAACCAAAGCTCAGAGAGGTTATGTAATTAGCCTGAAGTCACATAGCTGGTAAATGGGCAAACTGGGTTTCAACCCAAAGTACCCCTGAAGCCCACACTTAACCATCTGACTACATTATTTCCCTCCCATGCCCCAACATTTCTTGTAAACCACCAGTTCTAAAAGGCTACGAAGTGTCCCTGTCATTTTCCTAAACTACAAAATGCCATTAATATTCATTTAAGGCTTTGTCATTTTCAGACCTCTACCTGAATGTAAAATGCTATAGTATTCTTGTCATTTCTCTGAGGAAAAAAAGATAATTCAGAAGGAGAAATGAGCCCCACCCTACTTCAGGTGGCAGTGCTGCCGTGCCCAGGCCTGCCCTTACCCTTGCTGAGAGAGTACCAGGAGGCCCCATTGGTGATGCCTTCTGGGAAGTAGTCCCCGCAGTTCCAACCATGGTACATCCATCCATGTGCATAGGAGTAGACCTTGGCCAGCTGCAGTAAAAGTGGGCAGAAATGACCTCGAGTGTTCCCAACTCACATGGCAATGTTCACACCCAAAAGTAGGGTAAAGCCAAGAAACCCCACTAGGTATAAACAACTGATTATTCGCTTTAGTGAAAGAAGATACCAGCAAAGATAGATATGGGCGTGCATGTGTATGTACTAGACTAGAGTTAAGAAACCTGTATTCTAATTTTTCCACTGTCTTGGGACTAATTTCTTTAAGTGCAAAGTGAGGGATGGCACTAGATGATATATAAACTCCTTGTTAGGTGTACGATTTTCTTTTTATAAAAAATATTTATTTGTATTATTTAAATTTATTTTAAAATTATAGTTGACATACAATAATATATTTCAAATAATATATTATATGTAATAAAATTACATGTTATATTATAATATACTATTAATAATAATTAATAATTATTATTGACAACAATATATTATTATATTGTATGTAATGTATTATGTGTAATATTATATTGCACATATATTATTGTAATATATACACAATATATAATGCATGCATATTGTGGCATATTATATGTAATATATTATCTTACATATATATTATATCACATGTAATAATATATTGCATAATATGCAATATATTGAAATATCTTATATTTCAATATATTACAACATAATGAGTAGACATTTATATAACTTATGAAGTAAACACCCTGGTAAGTCAGTATTCATCTGACCCCACACATAGTTATTAAAATATTATTGACTATATTCCCTATGCTGTACATCCCTGTGACTATTTTTATAACTGGCAATTTGTACTTCTTAATCTTCTAAGTTGACATTTTCTAGCCAAGTTTTATAAAAAAGGAGCAAGTGAGATCGGACTTCATTAGAGAAGACCTGTGTTTGGGGGTGAGAGTTGTATGTCGGGCAGAGAGGAACGTATTTAGAATCTCCATGAATTCCCCTTCATTACTGTTTTATAACAGTGAACAAAATGGAATGTGCATGCTTTGCATAGCAACAACTGGTATTATTCTCTATGCGATTCATTAACTGACTAATTTATAATTAATGTTATTGTAATAATTAATTATTTATATAAATTATATGTTGCTAATAATATATTAACTATAAAATAATCTGTTGATTTCATTCTATTGCTGTTTGACCTACCATGTAAATATTTGTATGTGCATGCATGTGCATTTTCCACTAATACAGCCTTCCCACCACAAAATTGCAAATCAGAGCCCCCAAAATCACATATAATGCTGCTCGCTTACCACCAGCACAATTAGTCTCTTAGCGTATTTCTTGCTAGTTGTTAGCTTACGTATGTTTTCACACTGTGGTGATTGTACTATAAAAGCTTTCCTATACATTTGCTTTTTCATGAATTTTTGGCTTATCACTCACAACAAAATGTAATTTACCAGACTGTAAGCTCCTGATGAGCAAGCCGTGTTTCCATTACTTTCTGTGGACTGGTGCCTAACAGGTCCTGCGTTACTGACTTGGCCTGTGTTCCTCTACTGAGCCCGGAGTTGCTGGCTGGAAGAGCCCCCATTCTCCATACCTTCTGGAAAAGCTTGTCGTCAGGAGTGGGGGTACTGGCAGTGCGGCGGAAGCCTCGGACCCGATGCTCCAGAGACTTGTCATACGGGTAATTGGCCACCACTGCCCCTCCATGGAGATTGGCCGAAAGGACAAAGTTGAAGGAGCGTATCCACTGGATCACGGCCCGGGTCTCGGGTTCCACCTGAGGAGAGATGAGAGCCTCTTGAAAAAGTTTGCTGGGAAGTGGCCTGAGGAGGTAGCAGGTCTGAATAAGACAGGTCCTACCAGCTATGAGAATGTGATGGAGAAATTTTTATCTTTCACATGATGGTTTTAAAAATTAAGGGGATGGAACCCTTTTTCAAAATGGAATCTTACATGGAATCCTAATACACAAAACAGAGGAAAAGAGAGCACTGAGGGCAATGAAACCATCGTGCGTGATACAGGTCACGACACATTTGTCCAAACCCATAGAACGTACCACACGAAGAGTGACCACTAATGTAAACTATGGCTTTGTGTAATAAGGATGAGTCAAAGTAGGTTCATCTCGTAACAAATGCACCACTGTGGTGCCAGGTGTTGGTGATGGGAAGCAGAGGGTATATGGGAAGTTTCTGTACTTTTGACTCAATTGTGCTGTGAACCCAAAACTGCTCTAAGGAACGAAGTCTATGTGAGAGAGAGAGAGAGAGAGAGAGAGAGAGAGAGAGAGAGACCGAGACCCAAGCTTGGCATCTCTCTGGCCCCTAGGAAAGTGTTCTCCAACTTACCCACTGCATTACTTCAGTGGCTTCTGAGGCACCTTTGCCGAAATTGAGTGCTCTCATAAATAACTGTGGAAAATGCTGTTTTGTAGTAATGGTTTTCAACCTATTCCTTTCCCCAGCACCTCTACTGTAATGTCAGTATGTGGCCATACTCACATTTGGTGGATTAGCAATACTATAAGATGGGCCAGTTTTGGCTAAGTAGCGTAATCCCACCGGTGTGATTGTACATTATAGTGCTAGTGAGTGATGGTGCTTCAAGGAAAGCTATGAGTCCACTTGCACTTTCATTATAAGTAAATGATTTGCAGTCTTCAGTGTTTTTCCTCCTCTTAGGGTTTTCCTCCTCTAACTTCCAAGCCCTCTAACACCAAGGGCTTGGAAGTTATGTGGTGTTATTGTGTTAATGGCTCCTCCCAGGCCAAGGGTCAGCTGAATTGGCCCCATCTTTTCCATCCCAAGAAGAAGTCCATGAATACGGTTGAGTTGTACCCAGTCAGAATGGGTATAACACCAAGGGCACCAGTCCTGCTCTGTGACCAGGACTCAGCCCCTTTGAAGCAATCCTTTCTCCATGTCCTAAGCCTCTCTCCATCCGGACAAAGCCAGCTTCTCGCTGCTCCTCTCCCTCAAGCCTGTCCCACCGGGTGCAACAAAGACTTACTCCTCATTCTCTTTTTGATCCTCTAAAATTCAGACAGAGGAGCAGTGGGAGTCTAATTATTATTAGCTCTCTGAGCTTATTTTACCTCAATAAATTAATAAATCAGAGCACCGTTCTGACTGGCTATGCCGACTAGTACAAAGTTATTTTTTATTTAGTATTTACTTGAGCCAAGAGCATAGCTGCTCTCTGAAATCTACACACATCAGCATGACTTTTGTTTCATTTCCAATGGAGACAATTCCATCTAGAAAATTCCTGATAGAAAGCCTTACACCTGTGTTATGTTTCTCTTCCCAGTCCATCAGTCCAGATATTCACCAAGAGAACTTTTAAAACCGTCCCACACAGTGTGAAAAACAGGGTGGCGGGGATGCTCTCAGGATGACAGTAGTTATTCTCGGGAGCAGGCCCACCAGCAGGACAAAACCAGTCACCTTACCAGGGTGAACTTATAGGTCTCCTGAGGAGAAAGGCAGGGGAGCTTCGAATAGGATCCTCTGGCTGGGAGAGTGAGGGCAATGAGAGTATGGTAGAGTAGTTCAGCTCACATAGAAAGGGAAGAGGAAAAACTGTATGTAAGGGTAAGACTCGGAACTTTCTATAGTTAATTGATGAGCATATAGTTCGCATGTAAGAGAGATTTCTCTAGAATACTGGAGTTCTTTGTCAACAGTTCAGCGCAGCAGAAAGAATGTTGGTTAGGAGTCAAAAGGCCTGGGTTTTAACCCTGATTCTGTCAATTATGGCTGTGTGAATTTAAATTATATTTTATAATCATAGCATCTATAAAACAAGGATGGATAACACTGATCATCAACTGAAATGCTGGCTAAAAAAGAATTTTACAAAATACTGCACAACTGTATGATACCGCTTTCACCTCCCTCACTACCACAGCCACTAACACCAAACACCTTGTGAGCAGGTGCCCTGCAGAGGGCGCTATGCTGAGGGAGGGAATAAATACAGGGAGGCATTAGACACAGTTATTATTGCCCTGGACACATTGATATGGAGTAAGTAGGGTTGATGCCTAATTCTTGCTTAGGTAGTTGATCTGAAAATTGCCAGAAGGAAGTCCAGATGCTGATTTTCCTGCTTCTCTATGCAAATGTCTCTTCATACCTGGTTTTTCCAGTTGTCTGGAAGGGGCAGGTGGTGGTTGGGGCCTCCGTACTTCTCATTGTAGTAGATGTAGGTATTGAGGTCGGGGAAGTTGCGGTTCAGGTCCACTCCATTTGCGTTGTTCCTGCCAACCAAGTTCTTAGAAATGCCCGGGCCCTAGGGGGAGAATGGAGAGATGAAAAATGAAGGTTCCAGACTGAACCCTAAATTTGAAGAACACTGTATAGTTCTTTTTAGATATTAGCTTAATCTATCATCCAATGATACAACATCTTCCTCTTTAACTTATCCAAAGACCCAGGGGTGTGGTTCAAGTCTCCTGTAGACCAGGTGTTGGAGGTACAGATCCCGGGAGAAGCTCTAATAAGAATAGGGTGTTTCAGGATATTGAGGACCCCTATTTTTAAAAAATGACTTTGTTGAGATATAACTTATATGCCATAAAATTCACCCATTTAAAGTGTACAATTCAATGAATTTTGGGATGCCAACAGAGTTATACAACCTTCACCACAATCTAATTTGAGAACATTTCTATCACCCTAAAAAAAACCTCAGGCCCATCTACAGTCACTCCTCATTTTCACTCCAGCCCTAGGGAATCACTTGTCTCTGTAGATTTGCCTGGACATGTCACATATGTGGGACCATATAGTATGTGTTTGACTTTTTTCACTAGACAATGTTTTGGGGGTTCTTCCATGTTGTAGCAAATATTAGCACTTCCTTCCTTTTTATTGATGAAGCGTTCCATTGTATGATTTGTCCCATTTTGTTTATCCATTTACCAGGTAATAGACTATTAGTTTCCTAGGGCTGCTGTAACAAGTTACCACAAACTAGGTGGCTTATAACAACAGAAATTTGTTCTCCCACAATTCTGGAAGTTACAAGTTTGAAATCAAGGTATTGGCAGGGCCATGTGCATTAAAGGTTCTAGGGAGGATTCTTTATCTCTCCTAGCCTCTGCTGGCTGCCAGAAATCCATGGTGCTTCCTAGCCTATAGATAAATCACTCCAGCTTTGGCTTCCAGCTTTGGCGGCCTTCTCCTCCATCTGTTTGTGTCTCTGTGTAAGTTTCTTTCTTCTTATAAGGACAACAAGCATATTTGATTTAGGGCCCACCCTAATCCAATATGACTTTATCTTAACTTGATTACACATGCAAAAACCTATTTCCAAATAAGGTCACATTCACAGGTTCCACGTAGACATGAATTTGGGAGGATACCATTTCAACCCAGTACATGGACATCTGAGTTGTTTTCACTTTTTTGGCTATTGTGAATAATGCTGCAGTGCACATTCACATGCAAGTTTTTGTGTGGGCATATGCTTTCATTCTTTTGGGTAGACACCTAGTAGTGGAACTGCTGGGTTATAAAGTAAGTCTATGTTTAACTTTTTTAGAAATAGCTAAACTATTTTCCAAAGTGGCTACGCCAGGAAAACACCACCCCCACTTTTTAAAACTTAGTATCCTTGTTTATCTTTCTTCTGAGTACTATCGACCTCATGCTTATACTTCAAATCTCTCTGCTCACACTTCCAATGTTATCATTTATTTGGGCATGTGTTCATTCATTCATTCATTCACTCATCCATTTAGCTAACCAACATTTTTATTTACTCAAGTCCATCTCCGAGAGACCCTCTGACAGACGCTGAGGAAAGACAGTGAGACGTGATTCCAGCATTCTGAGAATTCCTAGTGTGTACAGGGAGACAGATGTTTATCTAAATAACTCAAATATATAAAGCAGTGGAACAGAGACATTTTCACAGTCCCTTGCAAAATCGAAATTCCACTTAACGTTTTGGGCGGCACTGGAGAAGGGGAATAGTGTCCACTGCAGCCCTATGGACTGAGAGCGTAGAGCCCCATCTAGGGCCGTGCCCAGAGGTAGGGTGACTGGTTGGATGATGAGCAGCTAAAAACTCACACATACTACCAGTCTCCTATTTTTCTAAGATTTCCTCATTTTTCAAGGGATCCTGCCCATATTTTATTCTTAGATATCATTGAGGACATAATATTTTTTGAAGTTATCTTATGTTTTCTACATCAATTCTGTCCAATGAAAAACCCTTATCTGATTTTTTAGTTTGGAGTTTGATTTTTCACTTCTATGAGATAATGACTTTTTCTTACGCTTCTAGGGGGTTTTCACTACTTGCTTATTTGTGTCAACTAGCTCTTACCTGTTCATATGAACAGATATTTAATGTACTTATCAGTATTACCACCTACACTGGGTCAGTAGTTAGGCAGACGGGTAAGGAATTCCCCTAACAGAAGGTTCCCATAAACAGGGTTGGTGGTGCGTTAGTTTTCTATTACTGCTGTCACAAATTACCACAAACTGGGCGGCTTAAAACAGTACAAGTTCATTATCTTTTGGAGGTTGGGAGAGCAGGAGACTGAAATGGGTCTCACAGGACTGAAACCAAGGTGTTACCAGGGCCATGTTTCTCCCACAGGCTGTAGCAGAAGCTGTTCCGGCACCTAGAGGCTGCTCACACTCCTTCACTTGTGATCCCTTTCATCTTCAAAGGCAGCGAGCGGCTCGACATCTTCAAATCTCTCCAACTCCGACCTTCTGCCTCCTTCTTCCACATCGAAAGGACTTTCGATCGATTACAATGGGCCCACCCAAATAGCCCAGGGTATGTTGAGGTCGGTTGATTGGCAGCTTCGCTTCATCTGCAACCGTAGTTCCCCCTTGCCATCATGTAATATGATGACATATGCCCAGGTTCCAGGGATCAGGACTTGGACATCTTTGATGGAGCGGGAGGGGGCACGATTCTGCTTTACCCACAGTTGGCCTTGAAGTTGGATGGCTAGGCAGGTCTTCCCTGTGTAACCATGCAGACAGCTTTCCTCTGGGTATGGTGGGTAGTTCTGGGAGTGTGAGAACCTGATGGGTCCTCTTTGATTTAGGTTCAAGACCTGCTCCCTCTGAACAAGCACAGAGCAGGTGAGCAGAAGGGACTGGCTCCCCAAAGATACATGCAGGATGGAGTGGGCTGGCAGGGGGCTCCCCCACCTCCTCCCACAAGAGGTATGGACACTGTCCGAGTGCTCCTTCCGTTTCCCCACTGCAATACAGGGAAGGGCCGAGAGGAGGAGAACAGGCAGGCTGGGGTGCCCGCCACCTCAGACCTATTTCACATTT
The DNA here is from genome assembly GCA_004027735.1 of Carollia perspicillata. Lineage (NCBI taxonomy): Eukaryota > Metazoa > Chordata > Mammalia > Chiroptera > Phyllostomidae > Carollia > Carollia perspicillata. The sequence goes on along the minus strand of PVKM010042466.1, from coordinate 2,395 downwards.
TCCAGCTCTTTTGGAAACTCAAGCCTTGAGGTACCTCTCTGATGTCCAGCAGAGGGACAAAGTTCTGTTTCTTAAATTTTTAAGACATGTCATCAGGAAGTTGTGAGATAGCAAGGGTCAAATTTGTGTTGGGTTCAATATCTGGGCTCCATTCCCCTCCCTGCCTCTACTCAGCCCCCAACCCTACCCTCAAGTATGTTTAAAATACTCCTGGGTCATGGAAGCACAGAGACAGTGTGGTCAGACCCACAGAATCAGAAAGTGGAGGGTGGCTGCCAGGGGCTACGGGGAAGGGGAACGGGGAACACCCAAACAACAGGCACTGGGCTGAGTGACAGGCGTAAGTGCTGGGGACCTGCTGCACAACGTTGCACCTGGAGCCGACGACACTGCACTGACACCTAAAATTCTGTCAAAAGGGTAAGCTCATCTTGAGTGTTTTTACCACAATAAAATGGAAAATATTTTATTGTGCAGTGAAGTCTAGTTGTGAAATTAAAAAAATTTTATGACTACCCCAAATAGACATTTTTTAAATGAAAGAAATACTTTAATTTATGCCCCTTTCCCAAAAAACAAATCAGGTTTAAACATCCCTTTTAAAGGAACATATTCATTGTGTAAAGCTTCATCCTTAAATATTCTAATTCAGTTGCGAGAAAGGAGGAAAATGAATCTGGGGATGTGTATTTCAAAATTTTCACTTATGATTCTAACACACAGCCACAGAAGAATCACTGCTTTCGAGCTATGCAAACTGACATTTTGAATTTCTGTTAACAAATAAAGTAAAAGCCCACAGACACTTGTTTCTTTCTCTCTTTCCTGCATATGCAACTCTAAGATAAAGAATTAAAAGGCTGAGTAGTAGAGGACTATAGTAGTAGAGGAAAAACACCTACAGAAAAGAAGTATGAAGAATCTAGAATTCCTCACTCTGTAGTTCCGGGAAAAGCTTGATCCCTCTGCTGTCTCCTCCCCCCTTTAAAATGCAAATGTCAGTGTCTTGTGGGAGGAAGCAGAACATTTAGGGGTTGAGGCTGAAAGTTCAGGGAAGGAGGTCTATTTTTCATTATCTCTTCATACCTGAATAGTATCTTCCAGTTTACAAAGTGTTGTCAAAATACTGCCTCATTGGCCTTCTCCATAAAACCAGGAGTTCAGCTAGAATGATGTTGAGGGAAGTGAAGCTCAGAGAGAGCCCACATTCATTGCACAGGGTTGGGTCTTCTTACTTCATTATATTTCTATTGGATTTATTTTTCCAATTCATACTGACAGTGACTGTGGAACAGTGAGGACACATTGTCTACTGGGCTTTCTTTTATTCCTTAAGATGGCTTTATTCTCTGTATGGTTCAGTACCTGGGCGGCGGCCACCTCGTAGCCATCCGGGTTCATGGACGGCATGATGTGAATGCGCGTGTCCTGGACCAGCTGGACGATGCGCTGGTTCCCGTTCCGGAACTCCTCGCACAGGAACTCCGACAGCTGCAGCAGCAGCTCGCGGCCCAGCACCTCGTTGCCATGCATGTTCCCCACATACTTGACTTCAGGTTCCACTGCAAGCGTGAGAAAGACAAGCAGAACAATAAAAAATGGGGAAAGCTTGCAAGTGCCATTGATTCCTAACCTGCAAAGGGGCCTTTCCCCTCTTTTTCAATGGGGAACCAAAGAAAATCTCATGCTTCATTTGGGTCTTTTGCAATAATTCCTGACCCCCTTTCGAAAACTGCAATTACAAATGCTACAAAAATCCATGCCAGGGATAGTAATGACTACCATTCATTGGACCTCTGCCATGTCCTAGGTAGGCATTTATGCTCACTGCTAATGTTTACCGAAAATCAGTGGTTATCATTAGCCTCAGGGTGAGGGTACGGGGGACGGATGAGGTTAACTTGTCAGAAGTCACCTAGCTCATTAGTCTGATAGAAGCCAAGGCTCAGGGAGCGTTTACAGTTGCTCGCTGCTTCTCAGAGACAGTCTTTTTCACAAGGGTGGTATGTTCCCAAGACCGGCTCACATAAAACTCTCTAGGTTATAGCACAACAGTTCCTAATCATCTTGATTGAAAACTTAATTTTCCTGATACTTAGGAAACTAAAATCTCTCCTTAATATCTGAGAATGTTGTGTTTTGAAGCACACAGTAGGAAGGAATCTAACTATGTCTCATTCCTTAATCTTCGGCAATGTTAACTGCTCAACTAAAGTAAGAACTGAGGTCATGAAAAGAGCCTCTGGGACCACTTCAAGAACATCATTCTTGCCCCCTTTTAAAAGAAAGGAGAAAAGCTCTGGCCAAGTGATATATCTTCCACCCTCCATGATTTCCCTTCTACCCACCGTCCTGCCTCCATGACTTTTCTGGGTCTGGACCTCTTCATCTCCAC
>PVKM010042465.1:0-12800 GCA_004027735.1 Carollia perspicillata | reverse complement strand
GGTGTTTTTAGGCTTTATTTCCCGTCGCTGGGGCCCTGCGCTGTGCGTTCCGTCTCACTGCCTGCTCTTGCCTAGTTTATCTGCACGCGAGTGTGTGTCCACGGTTGGCCAACTGCCCTGTGTGCCCTGCGTGCTCTTCTCGTCTCCTCCCCATGACTGGGGTCTGCAAGCTCCACGCCACCTACGCCGCCCGGCGCTCCCAAGCCCAGCAGCCACCACGTTTTCCTGCTGCTTTCCCACTCCGCTGCCTGCCGACTCCGCCCCTCTTACCGGTCGGGTTGAATGGTTGTCGACTTCCGTATTTCAATTTTCTGTGTTCTGGTTGTGTTATTGTTTATAAATATTTGTTGTCCTTAATCTTGGTTGTGAGAGGAGGTACAGTGTTTCCACCTACGCCTCCATCTTGGCTGGAAGTCCAGATGACCCATTCTTTTTTTTAAAAAAACATTTTATTGTTGTTCAATTACACTTGTTTGCATTTTCCCTCCACCACTCCCCCCAACCCCAGCCAAATCCACCTCCCTCCCTTGCTTCTACCCTCCCCTTTGGTTTTCTCCATGTGTCCTTTATAATAGTTCCTGAAAACCCTTCCCCCACATTATCCCCTCCCCTCTACCCTCTGGTTAGTGTTAGAATGTTCTTAATTTCAATGTCTCTGGTTATATTTTGTTTGTTTTTTTCTTTTGTTGATTATGTTCCAGTTAAAGGTGAGATCATATGGTATTTGTCCCTCACTGCCTGACTTATTTCACTTAGCATAATGCTCTCCAGTTCCATCCAAGCTGTGAGATGACCCATTCTTAATTGGCAAGGTATACCTTCAGAGAAACTGTGTATATGTATGACTATCTCTTTATATGACAGTAATTGATCATAGGAAGACTTTTTGTCCTTTATTTTCCCCTCTCAAATCATCAAGTCCAACACTTGTTGGTCCCAGTCATCTCCAGTAGAGTAGGGCAGTGATCCTCAAAGTATGCCAACTAAGTAAGTGGTTACACTGCTAAAATAAGTTGTGGTGGGACTCTTACCAACAGAGTTTAGTCAAGAAAGCAGAACTACACTGGGAATTTCAAACAGGAGGTTAATTACAAGAAGTTAATTACACATGTTGAGGAATCGAAAGAGTGAAGGAGGCAATAGAATTATTTTAAAAAAAGAAGGAAGGAGAGGAAGAGGAAGAGGGGGGAGAAGGTAGAAAGACGATAATGCTCTGGAGCTTGGGGACCATAGGGGGAAGAGGTAGATTTACCAGAACCTAAGATCTCTGAGAGGGCTGTCAGGCTGACTGTTAAATGAGTTTGGTAGTCTAGTGCTAGGGAAGCAGAAAGAATCTGCAGGCTATCTGTAGCCCTCCTCTGCTAGAAAGATACTGAAAAACTGTAATACAGGAAGCAAGTGCCTTCTCCCTCTCTGCCTTCCAGTCTAACTGTAATGTCTCCATTGGCAAACTAAAACAGGAATTCAGTTAGCAAAGAGAGACTAAGAAATGTTTTTGTCAGAGTCCCAGCCCCAGCATTACAGAATACAGAAAAGCATGCTCAAAGTTAAAACAATGACAGGGAAATAATCAGCACACAATCCTTTTTAAACTTGCTGGAAAGTGAATTAATTCATCTACTTTTCCAATATATTTTTTCCAAAATCTTTTAATAATAATGTTACTTATTCTTATAAAATAATATTAGATTACAAAATTATGTATATTTAGTAATAGTATCTTAATAATAAAGCAATACAAATTTTAAATTGCTTATGTCTAATCTAATATACAGTTATTTGAACTTATTTTTACCTATTGTTGAAATTTATATAATAAATATAAATTTTCCCAACTTCGTTATTATTTAATAAAATATTTCATGGCATGTGATTCTTTTGGTAAACTATTATGTACATTAGTTATGTCTTTTTTTTAATTGAGATACAATTCACATATAGCATTATGTCAACATAATGTTATATGTTCAGTTGACACATAACATTATGTCAACATAATGATTTGATATTTATATATAATGAAAATGATCACAATAAGTCTAGTTAATAAGTCTAATAATAATTAGCCTAATGATAGTCTAATAATAAGTCTAGTTATCATAGTTTTAATTTTTTTCTTACGCTGAGAGTCTTTAACAATGTTTAAATTATGCAATACAGTATTATTAACAATAGTCACCATGCTGTACCTTATATCCCTTTGACTTACTTTATAACTGAAGTTTGCACCCTTTGATCCCTTTCACCAATTTGCCCATACCCCACTTCACCTTCTGGCAACCACCAATCTATTCTGTGTATCTATGAGCTTCATTTCATAAGTTATTTCATATTTGAAGGCAGTAGTTCTTGTCTGAATTAGAATGAAATAAAATTGAGAGTGAAGACCCCAAGAATAATTTCTTATCTTAGTTATTTTAATTCACCACCCATATTCTGTGCACTAGAATGATTTTCTATAATCCTGCATAGAGCAGGATAAAACTACAATTTTACCAAGGCTTATTTGGCACTGTTTATGGAGGCATTTGTAATGAATGCATACCCTAATGTTAATATTGGTAAAGAACCTACCCATACCAGTATGTGAATTTCAAATACAGGTAAATAGAACACCCACGGCAAACTTCTGGCAAAGAGAATTTACACTTAATTGGTAACTTGTAAAATTCAAGAACTTGGTAATTTTCTTGGTAAATGTTATCTCATTTATTCCTGACAATACTACATATAAATATTCTTAGCCAATTTTAAAGTTGGAGGAATTGGGAATCAGAGGTGTGACAACTTAAGAAAGTTCAGATAGCTGTTTTGAGACTGGAGTCACCAATGTTTACTTCTCTTTATCATATATGTATGTGTCAGTAGACTTTGATACATCATTTACTAAGTTTCATCTTCCTTAATCAGAGGAATGCTATTTTAAGTGTTTGGCTACGTTCCCCTAGAAACTATTTCAAAACATAATATACCAGCTTTTGCATTGATAAGTTGGCATTTAAAATATTTTCTTAAGTTTGAATAACAAGGATATTTCTGCCATATTTTATGTATGTATGTATTTATATGTTTTTTATTGTTGTTAACTACAGTTGTCCCCATTTTTCCCTATTACACTCCCCCTGCTCTACCCACACCACCCTCCCACATTCAATCCTTTCCCTCACCCCAGTTGTCTTTGTCCATGGGTCTTTTATACATATTCCTTGACAGCCCTTCTTCTTCTTTCCACCATTATCCCCCTCCCTCAGCCCTTCTGTTTACTGTCAGTTTTTTCTTTATTTCCATGCCTCTAGTTCTATTTTGCTTGTTTGTTTTGACGATTAGGTTCCATTTATAAGTGAGATCATATGGTATTTGGCTTTCACCCCCAAGCTTATGTCACTTAGCATAATGATCTCCATATCCATCCATGCTGTTGTGAGGAGTAGGAATTCTTTCTTACTGCTGTGTAATATTCCATCCTGTAAATGTACCACAGTTTTTTGATCCACTCATTTGCTGATGGACACTTAGGCTGTTTCCAGCACTTGGTTACTGTAAATTGTGCATTTATGAACATTGAAGTACAAGGTTCTTTTGAATTGGTGTTTCAGGATTCTTAGCATCTAATGCCAGCAGTGGAATTGCTGGATCAAAAGGCAGTTCCATTTTCAGTTTTGTGAGGAAATTCCATCCTGTTTTCCACAGTGGCTGCACCAGTCTGCATTCCCACCAACAGTGTACTAGGGTTCCCTCTTCTCCACAACCTCACCAGCACTTGTTTGTTGATGTGTTTATGACGGCCTTTCTGAGTAATGTGAAGAGGTATCTCATTGTGGTTGTAATTTGCATCTCTCTGTGATGCTGAGCATCCTTTCATAATCTCTGGGCCCTCTGTATGTCTTCCTTGGAGAAGTGTCTGTTCAGGTCCTTGACCCATTTTTTATTGGGTTGTTTGTCTTCTTGGAGTGGCATCCGATGAGGTCTTTATATATTTTGGAGCTCAAACCCTTGTCCAAAGTATCACTGACTATGGGGGGGCCTCCACACGCAGAGCTACCCTGAGCCATTGCAGATGAGAATAAATCTACCAAGACATGATCTGCTTGGGGAGGAAAGGTGACTAATCCATCAGAGGAGAAAGGTCCTGAACATCTCCTTCCCTGCATCTTTATTGAGTTTGGCTCATACAGAAATACATAGTATGCACATAAAGCTCATCAACCAATGTCCAAAAAGCTACAGTCATGAGAAACTGACATCATTTACAGATAATTGTTGAAGAAACACAGGGATTGTCTCTGGTCAGGGTTTGGCTTTAGCTCAAGTATCTATTTCATAGCAACAGGGCAGAGCAAGCCTCAAAAAAAATTGTATATTCTTTCTCTGGCCAGATTCGCCCCCTGGGAGCCATCTGCTTCAGTACAAGGTCACAGTTGCCTCTGACATGGTTACCAGCCTGAGTCAGGTGGGGAGAACAAAGCAGCAAAGAGACTAGGAGACTTTTACAGAAAGACTGAGGACTCAGGCTATGGCAAAGCCAAGGGGTGATGGTCTTTCTGCTCCTTCTCTATAGACCCCTAAGTCCTTCCCTGATAGTCCATCATGTCTGTCTTAGATCACCCCTCCCTTGTGGGATCTTACCCTTCAATGGCTAACCAGTCATTGGCCCGGGCCAAGCAGGGGGAAGTGAGGGAGGCAGGGACTGTGCTCTGCCAGAAGGAAATGTTCTGTCTCCTCAGTGGCTCATGTCCCCAAGGCCTTTTCACTCAGCTCTAGCCATGGGACCCTTTTGTCCATTAATGAGGCTACAGTCCCTGAAACCAGGCAGGACAGCTCCAAACAATTGACAAATATATTTTCCCATATGGTTGGTTCCCTTTTCATTTTGCTGATGTTTCCTTTAGCCGTGCAGAAGCTTTTTAATTTGATGCATTACCATTTGTTTATTCTTTCCCTTATTTCCCTTGCTCTAAGGGACATATTGGTGAAGATATCGCTGCATGGACTATCTGAGATTTTCCTGCCTATACCCTCCTCTAGGACTTTCATGGTGTTGCAACTTATATTTAAGTCTTTTATGCATCTTGAGTTTATTTTTGTGTATTGTGTAAGTTGGTGGTTGAGTTTCTTTCTTTCTCTTTCTTTTTTATTTCTCTTTTGCATGTTGCTGTTCATATCTCACATTTGTTGAAGAGCCTATTTTTACTACATTTTATGCTTCTGCCTAGGTTGTCAAATATTAATTGACCATAGAGACTTGAATTTATTTCTGGGCTCTCTATTCTGTTCCATTGACCTATGTGTCTGTTCTTATGCCAGTACCAGACTGTTTTGATTACTGTGGACTTGTACTATAGTTTGATATCAGGTATTGTGATCCCTCCTACTTTGTTCTTCTTTCTCAGCATTGCTGCAGCTATTCAGGGTCATTGATGGTTCCATATAAATTTTTGAAATATATATTCTGTATCTGTGAAATATGTCATTGGTATGAAATAAATATATCATTGGATTTTCTATGTACACTATCATGTCATCTGCAGACAATGACAGTTTTGCTTCCTCTTTTCCAACTTGGATGCCTTTTATTTCTTTTTCTTGTCTGATCATTGTGGCTAGGACTTCCAATACCATGTGGAATAGAAGTGGTGAAAGCTGAAACCTTTGTCTTGTTCCTGATCTTAGTGGGAAGCTTTTAGATTCTGCATCTTTTAGATTTTGCCTGTTGAGTATGAAATTGGCTGTAGGTTTCCTGTATGTGGCCTTTATTATGCGGAGGAATGCTCCCTTTTTCCCACTTTGCTGAATGTTTTTCTCATAAGTGGTGCTATACCTCATCAAATGTTTTTTCCACATCTATTGATTTTTTCTTTCCTTTTGTTTATGTCATGTATTATGTTTATTAATTTGCAAATATTGTACCCTGCCCACATACCTGGGATGAATCCCACTTGATTGATCATGGTGTATGATCTTTTTAATGTATTGTTGGATGCAGTTTAGCAATATTTTGTTGAGGATTTTACCATCTGTGTTCATCAGTGATAATAGCCTCTAGTGTTCACTCTTTATTATGTCTTTATTCATTCTTTATTATGTCTTTATCTGGTTTTGGGATCAGGATGATGGTGGCTTCAATGTAGGAGTATGGGACTCTTCTCTGTTCTTGGATTTTTTGGAATAGTTTGAGAAGGATAGGGGTTAGCTGTTCCTTAAATGTTTTGTAAAATTCTCCTGTGAAACCACCTGGCGCAGGGCTTCTGTAGCTGGGAATTTTTTGACTGCTGCTTTGATTTTACCAGCTGTTATCGGTCAGTCCAAGCTTACTGCTGCTTCTTCATTTGGTTTGGGAAGATTACATATTTCTAGAAATTCTTCTATTTCACCTGGGTTTTTAAATTTATTTGCACAATGTTGTAGTAATTTCTACAGTCCTTTGTATTCCTGTGGTATTAGTTGTAATTTATCCTGTATCATTTATCTTTTTCCTTATTTGGGTTCTCTCTCTCTCTCTCTTTTTTTCTTGATGGGTCTGTTAAAGTCTTGTCGATTTTGTTTATCTTCTCAAAGAACCAGCTCCTAGATTTATTGGTCCTTACAATTGTGCTTTTAGTCTCTATGGTGTTTAATTCTGCTCTGATTTTGGTTATTTCCTTCCTTCTACTCACTCTGGGCTTTGTTTGTTGTTGTTTCTCCATTTCTTGTAGCTACAGGGATAGGTAGTTTATTTGTAATGTTTCTATCTGTTTTTGGTAGGCCTGTGTTGCTATCAACTTTCTTCTCAGGAATGCCTTCACAGTGTTCCATAACTTCTGGACTGTTGTGTGTTCATTTTCTTTTTTTTCCACAAACCTTTTGGTTTTTTTCCTTGATCTTATTGTTAACCCATTAATTGTTTAATAGCATGCTCTTCAATCTCCATGAACTTGACTGTTTTTGAGTTTTTTCATTGAGGTTGGTTTCTAGTTTCTGGTCCTTGTGGTATGAGAAAATGATCAATACAATTTCAGCTTTATTGAGTTTGTTGAGGCTTGTTTTGTGACCTATCATGTGGTCTATTTTTGAAAATGATCTATGTGCATTTGAAAAGAATGTGCATTTTGCTTCTTTGAGATGAAAGTGTACATATATAATATATATTATATATTTTATATTTTATATATGTGTGTATATATTATATACTATATATTAATATATCATTCATAAATGTATGTATATATATGTATGTATATATGTGTGTGTGTGTGTGTATAAAATTACTTAAGTCCCTCCAATCTAGGGCATTGTTCAATGCCACAGTATCCTTGTTGATATTTTGTTTTATTTGGAAGATCTATTCATTGTTGACAGTGGGGTGTTAAAATCCCCTAAGATAAGTGTGTTGCTGTCTAAATCTTTCTTGAAGTCCTCCAAAATTTTCCTTATATATTTTGGTGCTCCTAAGTTGAGTGCATATATGTTTATAATATTTATATCTTCTCGATGGATTCTTCCCTTGAATATTATGAAGTGAACTTCTGGGTCTCTTTTTACAGCCTTTGTTTTCCAGTCTATTTTGTCTAATATAAGTATTGATACCCAGGCTTTTTTTCCTGTCCATTTCCTTAGTATATATTTTTCAACCCTTCACTTTCAGTCTGTGTAGATCTTTTGTTCTGAGGTGGGTCAATTGTAGGCAGCATATGTGCTGGTAATGTTTTGTTATCCATTCGGCTATTCTATGTCTTTTAATCAGAGCATTTTATCCAATTACACTTGAGGTTATTATTGCTACGTACTTATTCATTGCCATTTTACCCCCTTTGTACTTGTCTTCCTCTTTCTCTCACTCTTTTTCTTCTTATTATTAAAGCAGTCCCTTTAGCATATCTTACAATGACAGTTTGATGGAGGTGTATTCTTGCAGCCTTCTTTTGACTTGGACACTCCTTATTTCACCTTCCATTTTAATTGAGAGCCTTGCTGTGTAGACTAGTCTTGGTTGCAAACCTTTGCTTTTCATTACTTGGAATATTTCCTGCCATTCCCTTCTTGCTTGTAGTGTTTCTGTTGAGAAATCAGCTAGTGGCCTTATCATAGTTCCCTTGTGTGTTACTATCTGTTTGTCCTGTGCTGCCTTTAAGATTCCCTCCTTGTCTTTAAAGTTTGGCATTTTAATTATGATGTGTCTTGTAGTAGGCCACTTTGGATTCATCTTGATTGGGACACTTTGTGCCTCTTGAACTTGTGTGGCTTTTCCCCTCTCCAGATTAGGGAAGTTTTCTGTCATTATTTTCTCAAAGAGGGTTTCAATCCCTTGCTTCTTTTTTCTTTTTTGTATTCCTATGATTTGAATGTTGTTGTGTTTCATGCTGTCGTGTAGTTCCCTTAAGCTATCTTCATTTTTTGGAGCCCCCTTTCGTTTTTTTTTTGCTGACTGGGAATTTCTTTCTATCTTGTGTTCCAGGTAACTGATTCAGTACTCCCCTTCATCTAGCCTGCTTTTAATTCCTTGTAGTTAATTTTTCATTTCCCATATTGTATTATGCATTTCTTCCTGGTTCTTTTTCATACTTTCTATTTCCCCTTTCATACTGCTGTATTCCCACTCATTTCTGTGTAGCTGTCACTGAGTTTCTTGAGCATCTTTATAACCATTCTTTTGAAATCTGTATCTAACAGTTGCTTGCCTTCATTTCATTGAACTCTTTTTCTGGGTAGTCTTCCATTCCTTTGATTGTGGGTTTTCTTTGTCTCCCCATTTTAGGTGATTCTTTGTATTTGTTTCTGTGATTCCCAATGCTATGCTTTGCCAGCTTGTCTTCATAGGGTTGGAGTTCTGTTGGATTCTGTAGTGCTATAGTAGGAATTCTGAAGGATTCTGTGGTGAATTCTCTGTGATGTCCTTGTATGGATGCTCTAGGGTTGCCCTTCTGTTTGTGTGGGCTCTCTTTTTGTACTTGGGCTTTACCTGTGGTGGCTCCTTTGTTGGTGGGTTCTTCCCTCCAGTGGGTTTACTGGTATTCACAAATCCCAACTTATCTTGTATGCTGTTGTACAGGTGTTAGTTAACAAAGCAGTATTACCAGACCATGAAACCTACACTGGCAAAAAGAACCCCCCTACCACATCAACAGTCTCAACCTCAGTAGAACTGAAGTCAATAAATGTGAAGAAGGATTGCAGATATTATATGATATGACAAAGGGAATATGAGATGACTAAAATTGGAAAATGTTTTTCTGTGGTAAGAAGGAAGACAATTGAGAAAGTTGGGATAGAACTGAGGTGAAGAAAGGAGAGAGCAAAATTTATAATATAAGTAAAACACAAAAGGGTGATGGGAACAATGGAGTAAGAAGAGGGAAGAATATACTAAGAGGTTTGAAGTAAAATTGAAAAGGTACTGGACCAAAATTGTAGATACTAACAAAATTGCAGAAAACCCACAGCATAGTTGATAGCAACAATAGTTGAATGAAATTTAAGAAAGGTGGGATAGGAATAAGAATATTGTAGAAAAGCGAAAATTGAATATGAGATGTCTGCAATAAAAAAATGATTTTGAGAAATTGGGGGAAGGAAACTAATAGGAGTAAGGAGTAAAGCTCAGGTTGAGAGAGGAGAAAAAAGAGAAAAATTAGAAGAAAGAAAAATGGGAGAGAGATAACATTCCTTATTCAACTAATCAGGAGTAGGGTGAAGGCAAAATGGAGTAAAACAGTAGGAGACTATTCTATGGGGTTTGAAGTACTAACAAGTAGTGGACAAATATGAGGTCTTTTGGAGCAGTACAGCAATAACCATGGTATTTCAACCAATTAGCCACTTTTTATGAAAGGTGAAAGAGATAAGACTCTTATTATAAAGGAAAGAGAATGTGAGCTGACTTTAGCAAGCAGAGCATTTATGTAAGGTTAGATGAAGGAGAAATAGTGAGGATAAGGGATAGAAACTTGGCATAGTGTGTGAGAAAATACAGTTAACCACAACAGTCATATAGCTCAGGAAGATGACGAAATGGATTAAGACCAGGGAAGGGTGTTGTGGGGGTTTGGAACAATAATAGTACGATAAGAAATATAATCTGGAGCTAGCCAAGATGGAAGTATAGGTAGAAATGCTTTGCTTCCCCACACAACTAAAAGGATGACAACAAATTTAAAAATAATAAACAACCAGAAGTGCCAGAAAATCAAACTGTGGAACTTGGACAACCAAGGAGTTAAAGAAACATTCATCCAGACCAGTAGGAGGGGCGGAGATAGGAGACTGGCAGCCAAGTGGAGAGGACACGTGGCAAGGTGGCAGACCTCACACCTTGTGAGCTGGCAGAGCCACACAGATGAGGCGGGACTGGCTGAATGGGAAACTAAAGACTCAAAACCTCTAGCTGTAAAATACTGCAGGGCTTGTGATGGTGGAAGAAACTCCCAGTCTCATAGGAGAGTTGGGAAGTGGGGCTATAGTCAAAAAAGTGAGCTCCATTGTTTCCTCTCTGACCCCTCCCCTACAGACAATGCCACAATGCAGCAAAGAGGGCTGCCTCGCCCTGGGGAATACCTAAGGCTCTGTCCCCTTACAATGTAACGGGTACTCTGAGACAAAGAAATATGGCCCAAAGGAAAGAACAGATCAAAACTCCAGAAAAACTAAGCAATGAGGAGATAGACAATCTATCTGATGCACAGTTCAAAACACAGATAATCAGGATGCTCACAGAGTTGATTGAGCTAGATCACAAAATAAAGAAAGAAATGAAGGCTACCCAAAGTGAAATAAAGCAAAATATACAGGGAACTGACAGTGAAGGGAAGGAAACCTGGGCTGAAATCAATAATTTGGAACAAAAGGAAGACATAAGCATCTGACTGGAACAGAATGAAGAAACAAGAATTCAAAACAATGAGTAGAAGCTTGGGAACCTCCAGAACAACTTTAAATGTTCCAACATTTAAATCATAGGGGTGCCAGAAGGAGAAGAGGAAGATCAAGAAATTGAAAATTTATTTGAACAAATAATGAAGGAAAACTTCCCCAATCTGGCAAAAGAAATAGACTTCCAGGAAGTCCAGGAAGCCCAGAGTCTCAAAGAAGTTAGACCCAGAGAGGAACACATGAAGCCACATCACAAGTAAGTTACCCAAGATTAAAGTTAAAGAGAGAATCTTAAAAGCAGTAGGAGGAAAGGAGACAGTTACTTGCAAAGGAGTACCCATAAGACTATCAGCTGATTTCTCAAAAGAGACCTTACAGGCAAGAAGGGGCTGGAAAGAAATATTTGAAGTTATGAAAGTCAAGGATCTACATCCCAGATTACTCTATCCAGCAAAGCTATCATTTAGAATGGAAGGGCAGATAAAGTGCTTCCATTAAAGGTCAATTAAGCACTTCATCATCACCAAGTCCTTATTGTATGAAATGTTAAAAGGACTTATCTAAGAAAAAGAAGGAGATCAAAACCATGTACAGTAAAATAACAACAAACTCACAACTATCAACAACTGAGCCTAAAAACAAAAAAGCAAACTAAGCAAACAACTAGAATAGAAACAATCAGAGACATGGAGATCACATAGAGAATTATCAGTGGGGAGGGTGAGGAGGAAGGGGGAGACTGGGGGAAAAGGTACAGTGAATAAGTAGCATAAATGGTAGGTTCAAAATAGACCAGGGTAAGTTAAGAATAGTGTAGGAAATGGAGGAGCCAAAGAATTTATATGTACGACCCATGGACATGAACTAAGGGGGTGGTCCTAGAGAGTGGGATGGTGCAGGGTGGAGGGGGGATAAAGGGGAGAAAATATTGGGAAAATTGTAATAGCATAGTGTATAAAATATATAATCTGTATTTAAAAATACAAAATGAAGTACCAAAAATAGTGTGTTATTGTAATACTAGAGAAGCAATATGAAACAGTGAAGAAAACAAATCAAACGATGATATCAAAGAAAAACTAAAACAAATAAATGGAAAGAGCAGAAATTTTAAAAAACATGCAAGTTCTGAAGAATGTCAAAGTGAAATTTGTCTCATCTCTTGTTTGCTTTCTGACTTCTTCCTGAATTTGTCTCTGGTTTTCTCAGAGCTCCATGTCTTACTGTTTTACTCTTTTTTTAAAGATTTCATTTATTTGTTTTTAGAAAGAAGGGAAGGGAAGGAGAGAGGAAGGGAAGCATCAATGTGTGGTTGCCTCTCATGCATCCCCTACTGGGGTCCTGGCTTCCAACCCAGGCATGTGCCTTGACTGGGAATTGAACCGGCGACTCTTCAGTTCACAGGCCTGGGCTTATTGTCTTACTCTTGAAAAAAAAAGCACAAAAAATTCCTGGTGCATTAAACTGCCAAGCTGGTTTTGCAGGTCCTGTGGGATCTCACAGGGAGAGGGGGAGCTGGGCTCTATTTTTTCCCTTCCATGTGGTTCTGGAGGATGGGGTCTCAGTATAATCACAGGTGATCAGTTTCCAACCCATGCCCTCAGAGCACTCTGCAGCCACAATGTCCACTTTGTGCATATGGGCCAATAATCCACCTCCTTTTGCAATCCTTTGATCAGTCTGTTAAGCACCCTGAGTGGGAGCAAATTGAGCACCAGGGAGGGCCTTGTGCATGTGAGATATCTTTGTGTGCAATATCTCTGTGCATGTGAGTTCTGTGTGCAAGATGTCCTTGCACAGCATCTGAGATCCTCTTTTGAGAGAAGATCCCTTGGGTGAGGCCTGCTGTTCCTAACAGGCAGCTGGCTTTCCACACAGACCAACTCTCCGACCAGTCCCAAGTCTGTCTGTGTCCCTGCTAGTCACAGCCCATCTTTTTTCCCAGCTCCAGACTCCCC
>PVKM010042464.1:0-12803 GCA_004027735.1 Carollia perspicillata | reverse complement strand
AGGGAGGGCCTGCAGCCACCTGGAGGGCCCTGTGATCCTAGAGAAACTCGCTCAGGGCGTAGGAAGTGACTGGCTGCTTGTGATTGGCTTGAGGTTCAAGGGAGCAAAGGAGAAGAGATTACAGTTTTCCTGGTCTTGGAAAGAAGACAAAATTTCCATCTGGTAATGCAGACTGTGAATTTGACTGGTGTGTTCCCTGGGCCAAATCACTTAGAATACTGTGTTGTGCAGGGGAACCAGTGATAGTGTATGTGCTGCTTGTGGGGTGTGTGTGTGTGTGTGTGTGACTGGATTGAAGGAGGGGGCTTGCGTATGACAGGCTACGTGTATGTGGGGGGCATTCAGGGTGAGGAACGGTGCGAGCTTGGCAGGGGGTGATGCAGGCTGTGGAAACGAGGCAAGCTGGAGAGATACCCCCTGGGGAGAGTCAGGCTGGGAGCTACAGAGGGAGGGGATACAGACTGAGGAGATGCAGGCTGGGTGGGGTTGTGTTAGTTTCTATTGCTACGTAACAAATTATCCCAAACTTAGTGGCTTAATCAACACCCGCTGATTCATTTACAGTTCTGCAGTTCAGAAGTCCGGTCACGACGTGGCTGGGTTCTCCATTCAGGATATCACACAGCTAACATCAAGGTGTCAGCCACTCTGTGCTCCTTTTTGGAGCTCAGGGTTCCCCTGCAAGCTCGCATGGTTGTTGGAAGAACCCGTTTTCTTGCTGGCTGTTGGCAGAGGCCACTCAGCAAATAGAGGTCACCTGTAGTTCCCTGCCGTGTGGTCCCTTCCATATGCCCTCCCACGCTTCACATCTCTCAGACTTCTCGGGGTTCAATCTCTAAACCTAGATTTAAAGGGCCCCTGTCATTAGATTGGGTCTGCCCAGATAATCCCTCTGTTTTCAAGTCAACTAATTTGGGACCTTAATTACATTCACAAAATCCCTTCACAGCAGCACCTAGATTAGGGTTTGATTGAATAACGGGGAGATAGTGTGTACCAGTTAGGGGCCAGGAATCTTTGGGGCTGTCTTAGTATTCCTCCTTTCCCAGGGGTATACAGGTTGGGGGGATATGAACTGGAAGATATGGTCTGGTGGGGAGAGATGCAAGTGAGGGGTCATTTGGGGGGACACAAACTGAGAGGGATACAGGCTGGGGTGGCTACTGGTTGCGAAGATATTGGTTGCTGGGGGAACACGTTGGGAGTATGTGTGTGGGTTGGGGAGTGGGACAAACTGAGGAGGAGTATAGGCAGGGGCCTGATGCGGGCCAAGGGGAGGATGAGAACTGGAAGGTAACAGAAGCTGGAATGAGATGCAGGAGGCAGGCTGAGCAGGGTGCCAGTGTGGAGACTGGGTGCCTGAGATGTAGCTCTTCTGCACCTGAGTGCTATGACACAGGTGTGCCCCAGTGTGATGGGGGCCTGAGGAGGGGTACGCAGCCCAGCCTAGGTAATCAGGGACAGTTTCCTGGAGGTGATGTTCAAGGTGAGTCCTGAAGATGAGTAAGCATCCTTAGCCATTCCAAGAAGAAAGGTGAGACACATGTTCACGTCAGGTGAAAGAACATGGGCCCACCCAGGCACAGAGGTGTCCATGTAGATTGTGATGCTTAGCTAGCTGTAGAGCTAAATCTTTGATTAAGCCATTGACTTTGTTTCACCCCTTTGAAACCCGATAATGCCACCGAAGACAGGGTAGGTGAAGAAGCACCCCGGAGAACAAAATCTAAAGGCATGGATTTTGGCCTGGCATTAGGCAGTCTCCCACAGTCTCAGCATCTCATTTAATAAATAAGGAAATAGGAGCAGAAATACACCTCCATTGCTACGGTGTTTTGTGATCCTTCAGTAAGATAAATATATCGAATGTCTGTAATAGGCCAGACGCTATTATAGTTTGAACTTATTTTCAGCTATGTAAGTGATGCAGTCAGTTCTATCCTCCCAATAATCCTGGGACATCAGAACTATTGTTATCCTGTTTTGAAGCTAAATGCACACTCCTGATTGCTAATCAGAACTTTTACTTTAATTCTAGAATATTTGTTTGCTCTGTTATCCTAGAAGGCCACCCTGCGGATAGGCATATGGATTGCCTTCTAGGCAACCTACACAGCAAGTTCTGTTTTCTTCTACAAGGCACAGGTTCAAAGGCATGACCAGAACCTACCATTAGAGGGAGCCACTTTTTAAACAAGGTGCCGCCTTAAAAGTTGAATCTAAAATCAGGCTTCTATTGGTGGAGGTCAGGGCAGAGAGAAAGTCTTTTACAAACCCCCTTTCTAAAAATACTTGGATGCCATGAACACTGCACTAACCAATCAGAAGAGAACCGGTCTGTGGCAGGCATTCCCTACCTCCCTTTTACCTGGGGACAGTGGGGAAGTAGTGGAGGAGTTGAGGCTGGGAAGAGGAGAACATTGGGAGGGCTTGGGGTGACGACTTGGAAAAATAACATTTCACCAACAAATATGGAAGTGCTTCACTATTTTAACAACCAGTGTGAGTGTACCACTTGTATAAAGTAATGCTTCACCTGGTCTAGCCCCACTAAGCTTTCCAGAAGGAAGGTCACCTCTCAGGCCTATCACCTCCAATCCCAACCTGCACCTTCTCAAAGTTGCTTTTTTAAAACATTTTATTTTATTGATTATGCTATTACAATTGTCCCAATTTCTCCTTCTCTGCCCACTTCCACCCAGCACTCCCCACTCCCTCAGGCAATCCCCACACCGTTGACATGGCCATGGGTCATGCAAATAAGTTCTTTGGCTACTCCATTTCCTACACTGTAATTCACATCCCCATGGCTGTTCTGTAACCACCTATTTGTACTCCTTAATCCCCTCACCTCTTCTTTACCCATGCCCCTACAACCTCTCCCACCCGGAAACCATCAAAATGTTCTGTGTAACCATGAGCATGTCTCTGTTCTTCTTGTTTGCTTAAGTTTGTTTTTTTAGATTCAATTGTTGATAGATATGTTTTTTTTTTTTTGCCATTATATTGTTCATGTATTTGATCTTCCTTTTCTTAAATAAGTCCCTTTAACATTTCATATAATAAATGTTTGGTGATGATGAACTCTTTTAGTTTTTTCTTGTGTAGGAACTTCTTTATCTGCCCTTCCATTCTAAGTGATATCTTTGCTGGGTAGAACAATCTTGACTGTAGGTCCCTGCTTTTTATGACTTCGAATATTTCTTGCCAATCCCTTCTAGCCTGCAAAGTTTCTTTTAAGAAATCAGCTGACAGTCTTTTGGAAACTCCCCTGTAGGTAACTAACTGTTTTTCTGTTGCTGCTTCTAAGATTCTCTCTTTACCTTTAACTTCTGGCATTTTAATTATAATGTGTCTTGGAGTGGGCCTCTTTGCATCTGTCTTGTTTGGGACTCTCTGTGCTTCCTGGACTTGCATGTGTATTTCCTTCACCAAATTAGGGAAGTTTTCTTTCATTATTTTTTCAGATACATGTTCAGTTTCTTGCTCTTCCTCTTCTCCTTTTGGCCCCCTATGATGCAAAGGTTGGATCACCTGAAGTAGTCCTAGAGGCTGCTTACACTATCCTCATTTTTTTTTATTCTGATTTCT
Organism: Carollia perspicillata; assembly: GCA_004027735.1. NCBI lineage: Eukaryota > Metazoa > Chordata > Mammalia > Chiroptera > Phyllostomidae > Carollia > Carollia perspicillata. The sequence continues at coordinate 9,212 of PVKM010042464.1, read as the reverse complement.
TCTTGTTGTTTGGATTGGTTGTTTTTTGCTTCCTTATGTTCCAAATCTTTGATTTGATTCTCACTTCACCCACTCTACTGTTGTTTCCCTGTAAATTGTTCTTTATTTCATTTAGTGTATCTTTTGTTTCTGACTGGATCTTTTTATGCTGTTCAGGTCCTCACTAAGTTCCTTGAGCATCCTTATAACCAGTGTTTTGAACTCTGCATCTGATAGATTGCTTATCTCTGTTTTGTTTAGTTCTTTTTCTGGAGTTTTGATCTGTTTTTTCATTTGGGCCATGTTTCCTTGCCCCCTCATTTTGGCAGCCTCCTTGTGTTTGTTTCTATGTATTACGTAGAGCTGCTGTGACTCCCTGTCTTGGTATCATGGCCTAATATAGTAAATGTCCAGTAGGGTCCAGTGGTACAGCCTCCCCTATCACCCAAACTGGGTACTTGAGATGCACCTTTTATGTGTGCCAAGTACACCCTCCTCTTGTCATTGAACCTTGATTGCCATTGACAGGTCATGGAAGGGATTTACCTAAGCCAGTCAGTTGCAAAGACTGGCTGTGACCACAAACTGCCAACCTCTGCCCTCCATGGAGGATCAGGTATGCAGGGGCAGAGTAGTGGTGCTCCGATGTGGTCTGTAGCTGTCCACTGGGTGCATAGGCACTGGAGTTCCCTGTGTGGTGAAGGCCAAGGTCAGTCTCCACCTGCATTCTGCCCAGAGCCACCTGTATGACCTATCAAGCAATCTGAGATAGCTGCTACTTCTGCTGCACCTGGAGATTCCCAGGCAAAGCCACGCTGTGAATCTAGGCTGGCTGCTGCTAGTGCCAGGCCTGGGGCCACTTAGCAATAGGTACTGGGGCTGGGGGCTCACTGAGGCTGGCTGTTGCTTGTTTGATAAGATTGAAGAAGTTGAGAGGCATGAGCCAAGACCAGCCATTCATATGGAAAAGTCACAGTTAACAGTTTGGGTGGGCCCATAAGGTGGGTGGGATGGAGTCTCAGGGGATCTCCAGGGTGGGGCAAACAGTGTTAGTGAGGTTGATGGAGTCTCAGATATGGCCCCTGCCTGCCAGCTCTGTATCTCTGTAGGGGGAGCACTCAGAAAAGGGACAATGGCCTCTGCCCACCTTTCTGTCGGGGCAAAAGCTGTCCCTCAGCTCCCGCCTTGATGCCAGACACTTCAGTTCCTCCCTATGTGACACTGGTGCCTTTCAAGCTGCTACCCTGGTGCTGGAGCTCAGAAGGAATGAGTCTGAGAAAGTCTACATGTGGGTTCTTTAAGGGACTCCAGAAGTTTCTTCCACTGACTCAATCCTCTCTGGTTTTTGCAGCCAGAGATTGTGAGGACTTATCTTCCTGGCACTAGAACCTTGGGCTGGGGGCCAGGTGTGAGGTGGGACTCCTCACTCCCAAGATATCCCTTCCGAATTTTTATCCAATGCATATGGCTATGGGACCAGCCTGTTCCGCATCTCTACCACTCCTATCAGTCTGGATGCATGTGGTTTCTTCAATCTGTTGTTGCTGGACTTCCAATCAATCAATTTGATTTCTGACAGTTCTGAGTGATGGTTGTTCTACATTTTACTTGTAGTCTTGATGTGGTTGTGCAAGGAGGTGAGCCATTTCTCCCTGTGCCACCATCTTTTCTCGAAGTTTCTACCCTATGGCTGCTCCTAAAGAAGTCTAGAAATGAGAAAGCAGGAATCTGTCTTCTGTCCTTTAGCTCAAGTGCCTTGTCTCTTGTTTTCCCAGTCGGAAGTCCACCTCCTGGGTCTGGAGGCAGAAATGGAGGAGGAAGAAGAGGATGGAGGTAACCATCCTTGCTTTTGTTTCTTTCTCTGTGATGGGGCAAATGTTTCTACCTTCTAATATTTTGATTTCTTCCCCATCTTTACCCCGTCTGCTGAAGATGCTCTTCACGTCTGCCACATTTCCTCGGCCTGAGGAGAGGAAGTCAAGTGCTTATACTTGTGCCTTGGACAAAAGAATGGGCCTATAAAACTGCTTATGAATGAATAATGCGTTGTACCAGGTGGGAGTTGGTTAGAGTCCTGGAGGATGCTTTAAACGCAGCAGCACACTGGAGTTCTAGACTCTAAGACCTGAAAGGATTAGGCCAAAGGGCTCAGGCTCTCATCTGTGAAACAAGGAGCACTGTACATTCTGGAGAAGACATTACATTTCAAAAACAGCGGCAGAGACCCTAGGAAGCCAGTAGAAGTATAAAAAAAGCAAACAAGAGAACTAGAATTTACAGAAGAAATGGCATCTAACAGGGAAAATTTTTGATTTTTTGATGAGGCAAGCAGAATATGACTGACCTGAGTGAAAAGTGCTCATCCGTGTGGGATGTCTGCCGAGAACAAGGTCCTCAGAGAACGTTAGCAGGCGAGGGGACGTGCCTTAAAGTGCCTTTTACAGAGAGAAATGGAAGGAAAACAACACATGCCACTGTGCCTGAAAACCACTTATAAAAAGCTCCTAAAAGCAAAAAGAGAAAAGAAAGAATATCACGTGACCATCCATCTATCTTTCCTGGAAATCTTTCAGAGACAAATTTATTTCTTCTTTTGTGGTGATGCTGCATGCTTTAGACCAGTCCAAAAGTAAGTAATTTTCTCTGTATGAGACATATTTTCAATCATGTGGATTCTTAAGGCATTTTTTTTCCCTTTGGCTATTTTTGTAAACAAGTTATGGAGGAATTGCTTTGAACCGATTCAGCAAAATGCATCTTTTACGTCTACTCTATGTTGTAGGTCTTAACAAAAATAAATAAAAGAAAACATATTGCTGCGGCTGTTTCAAAGGGTTTGGACCTGCAGGAATACAGAGTTCTGGATTCCGCTGGAAACAGTCCTCCTCCTTTTTTTCAAATCTTACACCCAAGGTGTCTCTTGTTCACGTCCAACTCCTCTTTAAATGGATGAGAACTTCACTATTAAAAAAGTTGTAGACTTATGGTTAGAAGAGGACTTGAAATGTCAGTATCAAGTGGCCCAGTTTTTTGGTTTCAGACAAGCGGTATGCATGCATGGATTAACCCCTTCTCATAGAATGTAAAAAATAATTAAATCCTGAGTTTCAGAGAAACTTATATTGGAATCTAGTTTCTTAATTTGTGTGAGATTAGTATATTTCGTTCTGAAGCTGGTCATACTTTCTTTGTGTGTTAGTAGTATTCACTTTGTACTTTGTAGTTGCAAAATGATCAGCATTACTGTGTTTATTTTGGTAATAAGCTCATGGCCATAATTAAATCGTCAACAAATACTTTTTGAACAGCTGCTATGGCAAGGCACTGCTGTAGGTGTTGTGGGAGACGTGAGACTATATAAAACACACTGTTTTGACTCAGACAACTTACAATTTCTGTGAGGAAGGTGGTTATATAACACACGTCCTGACTATATTAAGACATGGACTTTCTACGTATGCTTTATTAGATATTCCCTCTCTGTACTAGTACCATGAAAAAATATGATGAAAATTGGTACTATTTTTATATCACTGAAAAAGTATATAGAAAAATTTTATATTATGTATGATCAGTAATGTCTATGTGTATATGACCTTTTCTCTTTGCTATGTTTAAGATCTGTAAGAAAAGTTGTGTTCCATTATATACCTTCATCTACACCAGTACTTTCCACAACACAAAAACACTTGATTGATTAACCATGGAGCTAAACTCAATGTCAAAATAAATACATAGCCCACATTACATGTTGGATGGCTCATTGCTTAATGACTGAATTACAAACTCAGTTCTGCCATCAGACCCAAGACAGTTTGGCCAGGAGAGTTAGTCATGAGGTACAGGAACAGGGAAGGGAAGTTCCTTTTTTTTTTTTTTTGCTTTTTGCACTGATGTCCATGCCGTATTCAGACCTTGGTAAACCGATGTTCAGATTGTCGGTATTATTCTGGTTACGAGCCCCAAGTACACGTTCATTGCACGGTGTTGATGCTCCATTGATAATATCCTGTTCTCTGCTTTTGCGGTCAATGTGCTGCAGATTGAACATGCACTTGTGTATTCTGCATGTGATGTTAACGCCTGAATCCTATTTTTAAGAATATTTGTTGGAGGGTAGATAATAAACTAAAATGCAGTTAGCCAGAATAAATATATTTGGTAGTTTTCCCACATTTATAACTATCCCCATTATTTCCTTGTTGACTGAGCAAATGGTGTTTCATCAGAAACCCCACGCCAGCCAGAATGAAATTTATCCTTTTTGAGAAACCCACAACAAAAGAGATTGTGTAATGTCTCTCTCTAATCTATTCCAGTCTCTCAGAACTCTCTCTAACAAGAGTATTTCTTTGAGCCTGAGCTTTGCTATAATTCTACCCTCAGTAGAGGCAGAGAAGAGTAAATATGCACACTGTTGTGTTAATAATAAATATCTCATGCCCATTATTTAAGATAAGGAATCTATTAAAGTCAGCAACGTATTTAGCATTAGGCATACAAAAAAGAGACGAGGATGGAGAAAAGACTCTTGTCTGACATAGTAAAGGCGATTTATATCTTTTCTAGAGTTATAGATGCCATTTTGATTATAGTTATTCATGATGACCAACTCATTTAAGATTAAAGGGCATATTCCAGAGGAGACATTAAACATTTAATGTTCAACTCTCTTTAAAAGAATTTTTACAGGCAGTTTCACAAGGACATTATTCATGGCTGCAAAAGGAAAAAGAAAAAGACAAGATTTCTTTTTCTGTAAATGTTTTCACCCTTGGCTTTATCTAAAAAGTTTCTTTTTACGTGGATATACTGTTTAGAAGTCTTGTTTCTGTACCTGCATTAGTAGCTCTTTCCTCTCTTATCTTCCTTTTTCAAGGCAACAGGCACAAAAACATTTGTTAGGACTGAGTAAGAAAGGTCAGGGCCTAAAGAAATCTAACACTTAATAAAGGAATATGGAAAATAACAGATTTAAAAAAGAAGGTAATGTAAAACATATAATATTCTGCTTCTACAACAATTATAGATTTCTTGAGGTAAAGCGAAGACGCAAGAGAATTCTTCTGGGTGTTTGCATAAGAGTTGAATATTATAGATACATATAATGGACTTATGTGTTAAGAGTTAACAAAAACCTGCAGTAGATAAAAACTTGAACTTCCAGAGCTTTGTTTAAGGAAAACCACATTGTTAATGGATTCATTCTACCTACCTATCGTCCCAATAAACTTCACACTAAGAACAATTTAGTATGAGGTAAAAATCCAAGCTCATCAGTGCTGAAGAAGGGCATGTCAAGTGTCCTGAGGGTTCTGGATGCACTGAATACATCTATCAGAATTAATACAACGGATTCTAACAATATTACCATTATTTACATCATCATCACCATAACCATCAAATGTTTATTGAATGCCCAGAGTGAGCAGAGTATACTTAACAATACGATTTTACACTGAAGTTGGCTCCTGGGAACTTCAACTTAGAAAATTAAAAGCAACCAGGAAGTCCCCAACAGAGAAGGAGAGGCAGGGAGTGGTTGGGCAGAGGACATCGGGAGATGTCTAAAAGTACGTGTCCACAAAAGAAGGCCAGAAAGGAAAGACAGCCTTCTGCACTGAAGAATATCCGATTTGCAGATGACCCTGCTCTGCACAGCAGCTCCTGCCCTTCTCCATCCCTGCCTGGACCTTTTTGTTGAGTGCCCTGGGAGCCTATGAGAGCAACAAAATCCAAAGAAGAAGCTTTGGAGGATTCAAACTTAGAGGGGGGAAAATCACTGAATGACAGGAAAGGTTTTGAGGAGACTCCAGGTAAACTCACCTTCCAAGAAGCTTTTTCCTCATGTGTCTCTTTCATTTCATTTTGCTCTATTGACTCACATGCTTGTCACTCATGTAATCTCGAATGAAAACAAAACAAACCAGAACAAAATACATCCCCAGGAAACAGTAGTGCAGAGTCCAGGGCAGTCCAGCCAGCTGGTTTTTGAGAGCTCTCATGTGAACCCTTCAGTGGCACTTACCCTGGCAACATCAGCCTCACTCAATGTCTTGCTCTCACTTTCGTGAGACCAGAAACCCAATTTTTGTGGCATCAGGAATAGGTCTGTTCCAAACAGACACACACAATTCAGCTCACATATCTCATTTCAGCAGTGCCTTATGGGCGTTACACAGGGGAAATGAAGGTGTCAGATAGTTACTTGGTAACTGGGAATCAGGATAAAGAGAATTAGTTGATATACTATGAAGCATTTCTATTCAGTTAGTGATAGCTTTACCAAGGGCATCCTAATGTTCAAGTCTGCCAATGCTCTCCCCTCTGGGTGGCCTTTGAGTGGACACTGTCCACTCTTGGCTCTTGGGACTGGTTGTCCTGTCCTTTGCTGCGTGCAACTGATTTCTTTCTGATAACAAAGTTTTTACCAACCAGGACCAAGTAATCACCTACTACTGCAAAGGTAACCAGATAAACTACAGAATGCCCAGTTAAATTTGAATTTCAGATAAACAGTAAATAATATTTAGCATAAGAGTGTCCCAAACATTGAGTTGAGATTTTCTATTTTCATTTACTAAATCTGGCGACCTCCAGACTAAACCTGCCTTCCTGAGCCTCCATGCTTCCTTACCCTGATCGTAGTTTTGGGAGTTTCCAACCTCCCTGATGCACGCACACAGTTTCTTGCTTTACCCGTAAAAGGCTAGTAACTTTCACTATGTGTGGATTTACTGATATGATTCACTTTTAGAGTACAACTGTCCCTGATTTACAATTTGTGTGGTGCGATGTGGCGGAGTGGGTCTCATCATCATTGCCATGTACTGACAGTAGCTGTTGAGACAAATGGCACTAATCAGAGTTGTTTAAAGCAATACAAACCATTTTCGGAAGGATAAAGGAGTTCTCATGAGATCACCTTACTTTTACTGCATAGCTAAAACAATGTGGATTGAGGAAAAGGGATGCAGGAATTCTGTTCTGGGAGAAGGGTAATTTTGGGGAACGAAAAACTTTGTGTGTAAGGCAGGTATGGATAGTAGAGTTCTGCAGTGGGGACCTCCAGTGTCACAGGTCTCTAAGAAGGAGAACACCAGGACGTTAGAGGGGGTCTCATAATGAGGGGGAGAGGAATGTCAAAGAAACTTGGGATATTTCGTGTGGGAGCTGGAATTCTTTCCTCCTGCTGTCGTCTATTTTATTTGTTCCTCTGGTCCAACCTCACTGATTAGTTTTTTTATTAGTACTGTTATTTGCTTTCATTTGCATCAAATAGACCCAATTTTGTGGTCTAGCTAGGAATCTCACCATACTACCTAACACTGGTTTTATGAGATGTGGTCTGAGTTTCAAACAACTGACTTGCAGATAAAATGTTGAAACATACCTCGGTCAGGCTGGGCGTGACTTACTCACCTGGTGGGTATTCAATCCAGGCAGAAGGCCTGGTCATAGTACAATGCCTGACATTGTATTAAATTGAATACGCATCAAAAACACATCTTACGGATCCAATTCAGTTTAATCACATCCCATACAGCAACTATTCGTTGACTACCTTTCAAGAAATACAAAGGTAATATGCTCTAAAGAGGGCTGGAACAGATAACAGTGCACAGTTGTGCACTGTGTTAGGTGTGGGGGTCAAAGGTGAAGGAGATCTTGCCCTGACTTCAGGGTGTTTACAAGTAACTATGAAACAGGACCGAGGCTGCTATTAAAAAGAAGGGAGTTACTAAGTACGAGAGATGATGTGTATGGAAAGTGCTTTGCAAATATGAAGTGCTGTGGGGCTTGTTCAGGAATGGGCGACTAGGTTGCTGACAACCCTTTTTACCTGCAATTAGGAGTAGTAGACAAGGAACACAGTCCTGAGAGATGGAGAATGGAGCTCAGGAATAACCTGTGGCCGCGTGCGCTGCAAGACCCTGGGCAAGTTACGCGGCCTTCAGCTTCATCTTCCTCCCCCGATAAATGGGGATTACCAAAATCCGCCTCTCAGAGTTACTGGGTAGATTAAGCAGGTAATGAGTGAAGCGAGCACCTAGCATTGTGCCTGGCGGGAGTCAAGGGTTTTCAATAAACCCTACGTCTTATTAGCACTTACTTTCAACTTTTCCGGGTGATCGAGAAGGGAACGCTTTGTGTAGGGCTGCTTTACAGGGTCTTATTTCGGGGCGCGCTACACCGTACAAATTCCACAAGTAACGCCCTTCAGTTTCTGACTTGCGTCCTTTTGCCCTATCCAAGGACCAGAGAAATTTGGGCTGTTCCAGCAAAAACGGTGCCTGGTTTCTTCTTCGTAGACACTAAGGGAAAGCTGTCGTGGAAGCCCAGGCTTAAAACAAGGGCAGCAGGGCAGGGGGTCTCGGGAAGGGTCTCGGACGCAGGGTCCAAAGCTGGACCCGCCCCCGCCCCTCGGTCCTCTAAGCTGGAGCACAGGCCGGGGAGTGGGAGACGAGGGGCGTGGGGCGACCGCATCGGGTGTCAGTGGCAGCGAGCCGGGGCGGGCACATCATCCGTCCAATCCCCAGCCGTAACCTCGGCCTCATGAATAAGCAACAAAGCCAAGCGCCCTCCCCCTGGCATCCCAGACGGTGGAGCGGGCCGCCACCGCTGCAGGGGCCGCCGCGGGGATGCTCAGCGCGGGCGCCGCGGCTCTCCCGGCGCTGCTCTGCTGAAGGCGCACAGGTGAGGACGGGCCGGCTCCTGCCACTCGGGCGGCGGCGGCTGCAGACCCGGGGCCGGGGCAGGGACGGAGCAGGAGGTGCGGGCGGCGCGGGGTCGACGCGGGACTGTGCAGTCCGGGAAGCGCGGCAGTCCGGGGAGCGCCAGGCGTGCGCCCTGCGCCCGAGTCGAAACGCGGCGCCCGTCGCCGACTGAACAGGGGCAGCCCCGGGCGCGCTGGACGCGGCGCGCAGGCCTCGGAGGACTCGCCGCACTCCGCGCTCCAGCCCTGCCTCCGGGCTCCACACCCGCGAGCGGGCCTTTGTGCTGGCGGAGCTTGCAGGGCTAGCTGCTTTTGTGTGGGCTTTTCTTTCTTCTCGCTCTCCCCTCCCAGCCTCACAGCGGTGATAGAGAAGTTCCCGAAGACCGCGATTTGCGCCTTTCAAAGCATCGATCGCAATGTTCCCTATGCCAAACAGCGCCCAGCAGCTGAGGAGCGAGTGGAGGCTGCGGTGGCCACCGAGATGTGTTGTTACTTTGCAGAAAACAGTCAGCTGAGT
>PVKM010042463.1:0-12806 GCA_004027735.1 Carollia perspicillata | reverse complement strand
AACCAGCAGAGTATGACTCCAGCGCCCATACACGAGTAATCAATGACTAGTAAAGTGTATATGTGTATGAGAGAGAGACAGAGACATGTGTGGCGTGTGTCTGTATTGAACAGAGAAGTGGGAGGGAGGCAATGGGGAGTGAGGGAAAGAAAAAAAGAGAATATGTGACACATTCATTCATTCTTTCAACAAATACTGCGTTGGTATCTCAGGATACAAAGGTGACTAACACACTATTCTCATCCTCAAGGAACACACGGATGATGAGGAAAATGTTGGACGAGCAGATCATTCATTCTTTCAACAAATATTTACTGTGCACTTACTATAAGCCAGGCACCATGCTGCATAGTGGAGAGGTAATGCTACGATGCTCATTGTGATCCTTGCCCTGATGTGGTTTATAATCATACACTCATTCCCATAAAGAATTTAGAGTGCTAAGTACAAAACTGTGATGAGCTTTGGAGTAAAATCAACCAGTGTTGGAATTTTAGTTTTTCACTGTTGCTATTTATAAGACTAGACAAGTCACTAAACCTCTCTAAGCTTCACTGTCCTCTTCTGGAAAATAGGTATAATGGTATGTACCACACAGGTGTTGTAGTGATTAAAAGAACTAACATAAGTACAACACTGATTTCAGTACCTGCTATCATGGATGCTCAATAAATAGCAGTTATTCGATGATATGACAGGATTTTTTAAAGGCAAGTGAGAGTAATATGTAGTTGGGATATTCAAGCCAGATGAAGGTACAGATGACCTCAGCTGGCTTTCAAGGATGGGAGGAGTTAAGGAGAGAGGAGTCATGTGTTCAAAATCCCAGAGGTCTGAGAAAGCCAGATGTTACCCTAAAGCTGGAAGATACAGTACTAGAGGTGGGCAAAAGTAGTGGCAAAGGATTAAGTTGGACAGGAAAGCTGGGACCTGATCATGAAGGACTCAGTCTGTCTCCTTAAGAAGTCTGGATTTTTATCTTGAAGACAATGAAAAATCATTAGATAGTAGTTACAGGAACATTTGTTGAAGGAAACAATACTTGAACTAAGCCTTGATTGATAGCTAGGATTCAGACTGGCAGAGACAAAGACCTGGGGTAGAAGGAGAGAAGTAGGTACAGAATGCTCGGAGGTAGAAATGAGCTCAGCACTTATAGGACCCAGCTGGCTGGCAGGAGTTTTGGCTTTAATTTCTCTTGGAGCAATCTTAATTGCCTTAAATGACAATTCCAGAGGGGTTCATGATTAGGGCTGCTAAGAGTGTGACTGGGGTCAATCAAATATATTTTCTTCTTTAAATTATTTGCAATCATATGATCTATCTTTAGATAATTTCCATTCCCACTTTATTTTTTTCTTTCTTTTTCTCTTATTTTTTTAGAAATAGGGAAGATCCCTGTGCTCATTATGACCACATAATAATGGTCTATACATGCCTGCAGAATCTTCCATGCTGCTATATGTTACAAGGAGGTTGTCTTTTAGACAACTCGACCTAGCACTGGATATATGAGGTCTGCCCGGAAAAAGTCCAACCATTGTTCATATAATGAGAATGGATTGCAGGACAGTGACGTAACCTGGCAGCCAAGGAATGTGCATGCATGAACAATGACAACTTTACTAGTCAGTGGGGGCAGTAGACGCCATTGAATGAGCATGTGTACCATGTGGCTGTTGCATTCAAAATGACTGAGTGAGTAGAGCAAGAAATCTGCATCAAATTTTGCAATAAGCTTGAACATTCCTCAGTGGAAACTATTTGGGTGACTCATAAGGCTGCAGCTATGGGCAACTGGTGATTGGCAACTTCATCACAATGACTTCACTCATGCATCACATCTCATACAGAGTTTTTTGGAGAAACATTAAATCACCCAGGTGACTCAGTCCCCTACATCCCAGATTTGGCACCTTGCAACTTCTGGCTTTTCCCAAAACTAAAATCACCTTCGAAAAGGAAGAGATATCAGACCATCAATGAGACTCAGGAAAATACAACAGGACAGCTGATGGCAATTGGGAGAACTGTGTGAGGGCCCAGGCACCTATTTTGAAGGGGACTGAGGCATCATTGTCCTATGTATAATGTTTCTTGTTTCTTGCATCTTCTTAAATAAATGCCTCTATTTTTCATATTACATAGCTGGCTACCTTCCAAACAGACCTTGCAGATAGGATGACAATATTTCCTAAAGTCAAAGTTGGCTAAATGGTTTTACATGTCTAGTAGCTTTGTATGCTTGAGATCAATGCATGTGGTCACGTGGGATGTCCCAGAACTGAAAAGTGGAGGTCTGGACAGGGCATCACTGCATGGGGTGGACATTCACTCAAGCCCCAGCTGAAGAAGCAACAGCAGCTCCCCGACTTGATGACTTGAGTCATCAAAAGCATTGTTTCTGCAATGGAATAGTTTCCTGTATAATTATATCCAAGCATATGGCAGTTCTGAAAGAACTTTTAAACATTATTTTTATTACAGTTTTTATTTGCTTTCAGGCATGCAAACTTTTCTCTCATCTCTCTAAAGATCATATCCACCTTAAAGTTTTTTTTCTGCTCTCCTTGTTGTTCTGCTTCCTTTAGTTGTCCTTTTCTTGTTTGACTAGGTCTCTACCTTTGATGATAATGCTGCCCCTCAAATGCTTTGAGATCTTAAATATGAGTTAACAGCATGTGGTTGGAAAGGATGTCTGTAAGTCAAACTTCACATTATTCAACTTTTAATTAGTGCTCCTGCTTTAACTTCTTCCCACCGTGACCATCTGAGGTCATCTGGACCCTTTAGTTCCTGAGCTGTCCCCATGTCCCCTGCACGGGTCTCCTTGCTCCTCGGTGCCTCCTTTCTCTGCAGGCGCCTGGGATCCAACTTTCTCTGCTGTGTGAAGGCAGTTGCCACTCAGCCTGTATTTTCTATCTTCCAGAAAATCACTGACCTCTCTCTTCCCGTGTCAGTTCTCTCCAAAACTCTCAGTCTCTGTGGATTGGTGGCTTGGTGGATTCTAGGAGGGAGAAGACATAAGTGTATGTGTGCAATTTACCTTATTTAAGTGAAAGGTATTATTGGTTTAAAGACATAAGTATTTGGATTTAAAATAATAAAATAATGCATTGAATATACAGAAAGATACACTGAGACTAGTGTCCAGTGTGTAAACTTTTAAAGCCTACATATTGAAAAATTTGATCATTTGAAAAGTGCCAGAAATTTTGCTTTCTATGGTTTGAAAGGCATAACAGGAAATTTATATTCAGGACGGACGCTTCTGCTGTTCTGAGATATAATCGTTTTGGTTGCATTCTTGTTTATGCAGAATTTATTTTGTTGCATTTAGGGTAGTTCTACATGTTTTTGAAGCAAACAAAAAGTAAATGCTGTCATTTATTCATTCACAGTTGAACTATTTGTTCATTTATCCGTTAATTTACTTACGCAACAAATACCTTTGAACCCCTCCCCAGTGCCCTGCCTAAACTACAGGGACAGAGGCAGACAGAATAGCTGCTACACAGTGATTGGAGGCTGGGGATAGCGTGAAGCAGTGCTTCTTCAAGTTTAGTATCCTGACCAGCAGCATCAGCAACATATGGAAATTTGTTAGAAATGGCAATCGTCAGGCTCTACCCCAGACACACTGAATCAGAGACTGTGGTTCAACCCAGCAGTTATGGTTTAAAAGTTTTTCAGGAGTTTCCAATGCACACTAAAGTGTGAGAGCCATTGCTCTTTAAAAAAGCTTTAATTTTTTAGAAAAATGGCTGTTTCTGTATGTGAATCAGAAAGCTGTGTAATATTCTGGGTCTGTGAGAAAGAGAGAGATAACGGGGTGAAAATGCCCTGAGATAATGAAATTTCTAGCAGTCCATTTGTTAAAATCCATTTGTTCTATATTTAGACTTGGTTTTCTGAAAACAAGGATATGCTACCAACATAAGATTTCTATGATTTTTCTTTAGTTTATTTTATGTGCATTTGCTGGCTGGATATGGAAATAAGAAGATCCTCATACTTCTGTATTTAGGTTGACACTATAGGCAACCCCGATGCTGACGGAAGCAACAAATCAGCTGAGACCATCGTCCCAATCACTATCAGTTTTGCCAGTACCAGTGTTCTTGTTGTCTTTGCAAATGCCATGGCCAAGGCCAATGCTGCTCTCAGTGTCACACTGATATTTTATTGAAATTTATCTGGTAGCTTTTACTGTTCCTGGATCATGAGTGTTAGTTAAGAAGAACTGGGTTATCTTAGTGATGGCCTCATATTTTCAGCCTCATCCTTTCAATGATGGCTTAATACATAACAATTGATTGCCCCATCCCTCCATTTTCTCTTCTTTTTTGGGCCACATTTTGACGGGAGGCTTCTTTTGTGGTCCTGTGAATATCTAACTGGGGGATTTGTCTCCAGCCCTTCCTTCATGTCCACAGCTGCCAGTATGTTTACATCAAAGTTGGCATTCTGTTACACAGACCGCGCAGTTGACTTTGTTACTGACTTGCAGTGACAGCAGCTGCCGTGGACACTTTCCACTGTTTTACGCCAGGAAGGCATCCTGGACGCAATGGGAAGAGTGCTGGATTTAGTGTTAAAGCTGGATGTAAAATCTTCTGATTCCAGCGAAGTCTAGAAAAACACTTTCACCTCTCACTGCCATATATAAAATTTTTGGAATCATTTTATCTCTAAGGAGCTCTTATTTCTGATAACCTATGAATCTATCATACAGAGGTCACAATATGTACAAAAGCATTAGTCTTGGGATTTTAGCCATGAATATCATAGTTCTTCAGGAAACAAAAATATAAGTGTGCTGGGAGTACTGCAAGGATATTAGGACTGGGAGATTTAAGGTCGGTTTTTTTAAAACTCCTCCCCAAAGACTTTTGTAGAAATTCATTTCCTTAAAAAATCAAAATAAAAATAAATAACCAATATGAGACATCAAGTTTCTTTCATCAAGCTCATTCTTAGGTCAGTTGGTTAGGGTTGCTGTGTTACTTCTGTTGTGAATTCAAATATATTTTCAACCATTAAGATTTTCCTGAACAGCATACTTCTGCATTTCTATTCCCCCATTCTTCAAATACAAATAATTTCTCATCACTTATGGTTGTAAACATATTTTTTAAATACTTGTTATGTGCATACTTATCTTGTCTCACATATTACACTGGGGGCCTATCCTTGAAGTTGAGCCTGGCTCATTTTGGGAAATCCTGTGTTTAGGACAGTGCCTGATACACACTAAGTAAGTACCTACTGAATAAGTGGAAGATTCCCTTTATTAATACAAGGATGGGTATCATTTGGATAGTGGTCTATAGCCTAGGGCAAGTCCATGATTTTTTTGTTACCAACCCATAATGGAAGAGGTATAGCTATTGAGAATAAATGATAGTAATTGTAATAGAAATTTGACATTGGCGGGGCATTCATATATGTGATCAATACACTTATCTCACTGAATATGGTATGCAATGTATTTTGTATATTGACCTTGTATTCTACTAAGTTGCTGACATTGCTTATAATTTCTAATTGCTTCTTGGTAGATTGATTGTGATCCTACATACTCAGTTATGTTATTAGCAAATAAAGAAAAGTTGTATTTCTTCCTTTCCAATCTGTGTGCTTTTTATTTGTGTTTCTTTCTTTTTTCACTACCAAAGACCTGCAGAATAATGTTGAATAGAAGTGATAGGGTGGGTTCTTCTTGCCTCATTCTTGATCTCAAGAGAAAATATTCAGTCTTTCACCATACTATGATGTTATCTTTATACTGTAGATGTCCTCTGTCAGATTGAGGAAGTTCCCTTCTATTCCAAGTTTACTGAGAAGTATTACTGTGAATGGGTGTTGAATTTTGTCAAATGCTTTTCCTGGCAGTCATCGTATGGTTGTTCTTGTATGATTGTCAACACGGTAAATCATATTGATTGATTTTCAAACCTTAACCCAACTTTGCATTCCTGGAATGTGCTTTGATTTGTCATGATGCATATTTTGCTGGATTTGATTTGTTAAAAGTATGTCAGGTATTTTTGTATAAATGCTCATAAAGGACATTGATTTGTAATTTTTCCTATTTCAATATCTTTGTCTTTGGAGTCAAACTAATAATAGCCTTAAAGAATCAGGTGGATAGAGTTTATCTTCTTTCATGTTCTGGGATAATTATTTGTGTGTTTTGTGTTATTTCTTTTTAAGTGTTGAATAAAATTCACCAATAAAGTTATCTGGGTCTGCCATTTTGTTTGTGGAATTTTTAGTTTATGATTTTGATCTTTAAATTAAACATGGAACTATTCATCTATTTTTTTCTTTTGTGAGCTTTGGGAGTTTATGTCTTTTACAGATATTTTGCACAGCATCAAATCTACTTTTTCATAAAGTTAGTAATTACAACCCCTTATAATATTTCTTAATATTTAAAAATCTATATTATTGATCCCTTATATTTTGCATTTTGATTATTGTATTGTTTCTATTTTCTTCATTAGTCTGGATAGTGTTTCAAATCTGCTAACTTTTTAAAGAACCAGCATATAGTTTAATTGATAGTCATTGTTTTCATTGTTTTTGTGTTTCCTGTTTTATTGACTTCTGCTATTATTCTTATTACTTCTTTCCTCTCCTATAGTCTCACTTGCTATAACTCTTAACTGGTTCCTCTAGTGTTTACAATATATGTCTTTAACTTATCACAGTCTACTTTCAAATAAAATTAGACACTTTATGTATAATCAAGAACCTTAAAAGAGGAAGCTTCCATGTGCTATGACTATGTTTTATGTTTTAATACACATATATTATAAAGCTCATAATATATTGTTGCTATTTTTGTTTAAACTGGCAGTTGCTTTCAAAGAGGTTAAAATCTTTGAGAAACTTATTTTTTAATGTTTACCCATATTTGTGGTACCCTATTTCTTTGAGTAGATCAAAATTTATATCTAGTATTATTTTGGTTTTGCCTGAATACATTTCTATATCATTTCTTGTAGTGTAGGTCTGCTGGAGACATATTGTCTCAGGTTTTATTTGCCTGAAAAGTCTTTACTTAACCTTTATTTTACCTTTATTTTTCAAAATTTTTTTCTGGGTATAGAATTCTCTGTAGACTGCTTTTTCTTTCAGCAACTGAGGATGCTGCTGCTGCATTGTCTTCTATTTTGCCTAGTTTTTCATGAGAAATCTGTTAATATTCTCTTTCTTTATATTTTATAGCTTTTTTTCTGAGAAAGATTTTAAGATTTTCTATTTATTATTGGTTTTTAGCAATTTGATTATGGTACATATTGGTATGGTCTTATTTCCTTATTGTTTTAATTTATTGAGATTTTTGATTCTTTGGATTCTAAGTGTTCATCAAATGTGAAAAAAATGGTCATTTTTTAATCAGTTATCTTTTCTGTCCCTTTTCTCCTTTTGAAACTGAAATATATGTTTCTTAGATAACTTGATATTGTTCACATGTCTTTGTTCTTCTATTCCTTTTGTTATTTCAGTGATTTCTCTGTGTTTCATTTTGAATCATTTCTACTGCTATGTCTCCAAGTTCACTAATCTTTCTTCTGTAGTGTACAGCCAGCTATTAATTTCATCCAATGTGTGTGTTTCATTGTAGATATTTTGTTTATAATTTGTAGAAGTTTCATTTGGGTTATTTTGTATGTTTTATTTCTTTCCACATTATATTCATGCTTTCTTCTACCTTGCTGGTCTTATTGTACAGATTTATGATAAGTGTTTTCATGCCCTTATCTACTAATACCGTTATCTGTGTCATTGAATTGTATGTTTTAATTGATTAATTTTCTACTGTTTTTTGGGTCCTGTTTTTACGATTCTTGGTATCCTTGTTGCTTTTTTTTTATTGAATTCCAGATATTGTTAGCTTTATGTTTTGGGGAGCTAGAGTTTTTAAAATTTCTTTAAAAAGTTTATGTTGTTCTGGTACCACTTTAGTTACTTAGGCACAGTCATATCCTTACATCACTTTAAATATTGTTTTTAAGCCTTGTTAAAGGGGGTCCAGAGAATTCTATATTTTTAGGCTATTTTATACCCACTACTAAGGGGAACCCTTCCAAGATTTGATCTGATGCATACTGTGTGGATTTTTTCAGTTCTGGCTTAGTGGGAACAAAAACTATTCACAGCCCTCATTGAGAATTTTTTGGCTTATTTTTTCTGTGGTTCTTTTTCCAGCCCTGGGTAGTTTCTTGTTATACATTTATAGATCAGTAATCGGTCAAAGACACAAAGGGACTTCTCAGTAAATATCTGGATTCCCTTCTTGATATGCAGTCACTTCCCTTGGCATTCCAGCTCATACATTCCAGTACTGCCGACCACGCTTTATTCTAATATCTGTTTTCTCTACAGAGATTCATGGAGACTTCTAGGCTGTCACTGAGCACATGTTGGGTGGCTCATCAAATATACCTTTTTTTTTTGGCTTATTTCTGAGGTCAAGTTCTGTGCTGCTTCTTTTCTAGTGCCTGAAAACTAAAAATATATTTCATGTACTTCTTCCATTTCCTAATTGTTTGAAACCAAAAGATAACTATGGTCCTGTTACCCTACTGTAAGCTGAGGAGAAATTCTTGAATAGAGGATAGATCAAAAATAATTTGTGATAGATTGAAAAAAACACATCACCAATAACTGGCTCTTGACCATAGAGCAACACTGTTCAATTGAACTTCTGAGTTGATGGCAATGTTCTGTACCTGTACTTATCCTCTACAACAATGATTTTTAACTTAAAAAAAAACTTGTGGCACACGTAAACTAATTAATAAAATTTGGCAGCACACTAAAAGGTATATTTTTTGTTTACCTGACAAAAAGTGTGAATTTGAATTCATTCACCCCAGACAGTTATTGTTGTGTTGGTTGGTGTCACTCTTTTATCTGATAATCTAAGGGGAAAAATCAGTACCTCTGGCTAAACAGTCAGGTATTGCATGTTTCAAAAGTTACTTGGGTACACCAGAGAGTCTACCATGGCACACCAGTAAAAAAACACTGCTCTACAACAACCATTAAAAGACACAGCTATTTCAAGACATATCAAGCACTTGAAATTTAGCTAGTGTATCAGAGGAACTCATTTTAATTATATTTAATTTTAATAAATTTAAATAATGACATGTGTTTAGTGGCTTCTCTGTTGGACAATTCAGATCTAGAGCCTTTAGGAAAATGCTAGCAAGGCAGGAACAGAAAGAATTCCAGTGAAATAAAACAAGGCTAGATTGAGGACAAGGGATGTGTATTTTTCTTTTTAGCTAGAGAAAAGTTGGCTAATTTCTGGTTCACGCTTGTGCTTACTTAGGAGACAAGACAATTACAGAAGACATTATGACACAACATGGTCAGGGTAAATCAACTAATGTTTATAAAAATATTTTGGAAATAATAATGAGAAAACTATGTGCTAGTCATTGCTGCTAATATTGTTTCTCTACTGATCTAAGATTAAAGTATGCAATTAAATAACAGATTCACAAATGAGTTGGAACATCTCTATCAATGTCAGACTCTTCTTAGCACTGATAGAGATTTCTAATTCCAAAGAGACAGAACAGTTTACGATGCCTTTGCTATTCCCAAGTTACATTAAGTTGTAGAAGGAAATAAAAGTTCAACGACAGCATCCCTTCCCAGATGTTAAGAGAACTGGCACTTTTCCAACATGGGGCAGAGAAGGCAAGGGTTCTTACTGAACTTGCTTTTCATAGTCACTTGCTGGTCCAGAGTAATCATCCATAATGACATTAATTCCTGGAAGCCCTATTACTGATGCTCATATATTGAGAGACCAGCATGTCAGAAACCCTTCCTGTGAGCGATCCTCATTATGGTTGATGGCCCCTGATTTGAGGAATGCATAGGAATTTCCTTGGTGAGTCGTGCATGTCTGCAGCAACCTCAGGCTAAATCAGAGCTGAGGGATCCATTCCTTCCTTTGGATTTTTAATTATATTTGAGCGTCTGTATGAAAGTTTTATTTCCTGGTTATAATCCCAAAGAGTCCTCTTCATGACTGACCTATTTTAATGGGCCAGACCATTAAAGAAAATAGGAGATAAGTAGAATGGTTTTCCATCTGTATCTACAGTGCAGCATATGTAATTCACTAAAAGATACATAAACACACAAGGCACTATTAGTCATTGTCAGGATATCTGAGAGCTTTTCTTGCTAGTAGGTAGTCTGCCATAAGTTTTAATCAGAAATATGGTGCAGTTGTGCTTTTCCATGGAAAATGCTTGTTATAATAAGTCGGACAGTGGACATATATTACTGGATTGTAAGAGAACGTTAGAAACTCAAGAGTGGTCCCCAGTAGGTCAGTGGAGGTGGGATAAAAACACCGCAATAAATTTATTCACAGAAGGAATAATAAAAATGACAGGATCTCTTAAACAAGGAAAGCTCTCAGGCGTGTGGGATTGACTGGTGGGCAGTGGAGGACTGGTCAGGAGGCAGAGAACGGAGTCTTTCACGTCTGGTGGGAGGCAGAGTTGCGCAGTGCTAAGAGCAAGAGCACGGAGGGCTCATTTCTGGCTTTAATTCCTGGCTGGGGGTTCCCGTTCTATGACCTCCAGCTGGCAAGGAAAACAGAAGCAATACTTCCTACGTCTCACAGTTTTACAAAAGTCAAATGAGTTAAAGCCTGAGTAAACACAAGCCCATCGATGTAGACCAGTGTTCAGACATGACTGGTGGGAGAGCCGCCGCAGGATGTTTTGTGGGAAGATGGAGGCTCGTGAGGGGCAGAGAGGTGACTCATGCTAAGGCAAGGGAGACGCTGAGATGACAAATTTTGTTTAAGGACATGACAGAAGTATTGGAGTGAAGTCGTGATTTCAGGACCATACGTCGAGTAACCGAATCCATGTGGACCTTTTTCTGAATCTTAAGAGATGGACTGCAATGAATAACAAGGACAGAGGCCTAGTTTCTCCAGATGCATACTGAGAGCAAAAGACTCGCTTTGTCCTAACTATGTGTTGTGCTTGTCCCGATGCGCAGTAATTTCCTCCTGTTGAAGTTCTCCCGGAACGTGACGTGACGAAGAAAACCATAGCAGCTTGATTTGTGAGGCACACCAACGCGAGGAAACACAGCAAAGAGGGCACACGGCGGTGGCTTCACATTCTGCACCTTAGCAGCTGAGTTAGTGGTGCTAAGAGACAGTGCTCCATACCTGTAGGAAGTGCTTTTTTTCACAAAGTGGAAAATGGTGTGCAGGTGGCCATTGCTTAGAAGCTGTGAGGATGTTCAGGGTAGAAGTGAGACTGTGTAGGATCCCCAGAACTGATTTCAGAAAAGGAATTTGGGGGACTCCTGGGTCTACCAGGTGGGCGAAGGCACTTAAGGTTCCCATTTTAGTTCCAGGTGGGCAGAGCCTAGAGGATGCGAGGCCATGGGAGGCCATGGAAGGACACGGCTGTCTGGGCCAGCTACACAGTCAGGGCTCAGTAACAGTTCTTTCCTTGCTCTTTTTCCTTCTTCCCAGAGACGGACACTTACACATGGGTAGTAAAGACAGAGGAAAAACACTTTCCTCTGATTCCTGCTCTGCTACTTAAGTAACCCCCAAGGTCTCCCGTCAGGAAATTTTAGGTAGTTACTCTTGTCTAAGTTGCCAAATTGAAACAAATCAAGCCAAGTCACTAAGGAAGGGTGGGAAGAACAGTAGAGTGGGGAGTCTTAGGTCTTTTTCCTGCTTCTGCCTGTGCCTAGTTGTGTGACCTTGAGCAAATTATTCAATCTTCCACGGCTCAGTTTTCTCGTTTTTAAGAGAGGGCTAAATGATCTCCATGGTCCTGTCTCTCCCTGACGTTCTGTGAGTTCTTCCACGTTCTTAATTCTCTGATTCTGTGAGTAGTTTCTCAAAAAAAGTGCCAGAGGGAATTGCCATGAAGAGTGTAGTGGCTACAGAAGGCCTCTCAGGCTACATGGGAAGTAAGTGGGTGTGGTTCCTAGTGGACATTCATGGCCCTAGTTGACTAATGTGAAGGGTTCTCTGGGGGTATTAGCAAGAGACAAGACAAGACACAAAGGTGATATGGGCCCAGCTCAAAACCTTTCCCTAACTTGATATCTTTCAGATTCATCTGAGTTGGGACTGGGGCTCATCTCAAGAAATCTGCCTATGGCCATAGGACTAAGCAGGCAATGACTGGGTGTATTCTACTTCTGTTATACTAGATGGTTAGCATTTCTACAGAATACTAATAATAGCAATAATTAGCAGTTATTGAGGGCATGGCTACACGACTCATAATTTAATATGCTTTATATTCCTTTTCTCATTTAGTTCTCATAACAACTTATGAAGTCCAATTCAGTGCATTACACATTGTACAAATGACAAAAACCATAGCTCAGAGATGTTTACTGTCAAAATTCACACAACTGGTAAGTAATAAAGCCAGCTTGAAATTCAAATCCGTTTTGACCCCCAGTGCTGGGTTTTTACACTGACTCCTTTAAGGCTGGGACTATAGAGCTAGCATGCTGGCAAGCCACACAGTGCAGAACATGTCAAAGTATTTGGGCAGTTTAATGGTAAATGGATTAATCAAAAATAATTAAACATCTCAAGCATATTAAATACAAAATAAGTAGGACGTGGTTGGATCTTCATATGAATTCTCCCTGATGAAGCACTTTCTGCTGTGACAGAAATAAAATAAGGCATGTACTGCAATTAATTCTGCATTTATATGGTCTTTTTTTTAGAGCTGTATTTTAATTTTTTAAAGCACCATTTAATA
>PVKM010042462.1:0-12791 GCA_004027735.1 Carollia perspicillata | reverse complement strand
GCCCACCAGCACTGCCCGGGCGCCTTCTAGAAACGCAGGCTCCCAGGCTCCACCCCAGGGCACTGCCCAGCCTCTGCGTTTTCAGCCTCCCAGGGAAAGTGCACTCGCGTCCACTGGACGCCAGCTGCGTCTCGGGGTCTATGACTCAGTCTCATCCTCTGTGACCCCAGGAGGGCATGGTCCGAGGACACTCCTCCAGCCATGTGGCCCAGAGGTGCTGGGCAGGGAGGAAGGGCTCTGCCCAGGGCGTGGGACTTCCCTCCGCCAGCCCCTGGCTGCCCCCTCGTCACCGCCTGCTCCAGTGCCACCGAGGCAGAATGTGTGGAGGGAGCACCGGGGAAGTCGCCAGGGTACCCCCGTCTCTGGACCTGGGGCATAAGCCGGCCATCTCCAGAAGTGTGCCTCCTACAAGGGGGGCTCGGCCGGCCTGGGGAATGGCTGCCGTGCCCACGCCGTGCCCGCAGAGGCCTCCCGAGTCTGCCTCAGCAGCTCCTCATCAAGACAGTCAACAGGCAAGGTCGATGGACACCCCCCTCGGCTTCCTGAGGAGCAGGTCTGAGGCAGCTCTGTCCCCCGGCATGCAGAGGGCCCTCGACAACAGCCCTGTAGACGGAGACCCCATGCTGTGCACTCGGCACCCCGAGGAGGAGGAGGGTCCGACCTTGGGGAAGAAGGCCAGAGGCCCTGTCCCCAGGCATCTGTGGAGTGGGCTGTGTCCACCGCCCCGAGTGGCCGTCTGTAGCAGTGGGTGGCCCCGAGCCACAGAACTACTCCAGACCACAGATGGGGCCATGGTCTCTGCGGCCACAGCCTTGGTAGAGGGAGGCTCTGGGGGTGCTGAGAGAGACTGCGAGAGAGATGGGGGCGGGGCAGTGATGGGACAGACAGGCCGGAGGGGAAGCAGCCGCTGCATCTCTGAGGCGCACGTGGTACAGGGGACCCTGAAGGATGCTCCGCAGAAACGGAAGGGTCTTCCAGCTGCTGGCCTCCAGGGCTGAGCGGAGGGGCTTCCCAGGGTGGAGCCAGAGACGTGGCTGTGCAGGAACCCCCCGTCGCTGCTGGACGCAGTGGTGGAACACCCCACAGACCACGAGCTCAGCAGGGGCCGGGTTCCATGCGGGAAGCAGGCCCTGGGGGCCCATGGCGCCGACTGAGTGACCTTCGAATCCCAGATCCAGTGGACTCCACAGTGAGCCCCTTCCCCTCCCTGAGCCTCTGTTTCCTTGCCCAAAGAACAGGGCTCTCTGAGGCCCCCAACTTTGTACCTGCTATTCCCTCGGCCAGGGCCCCTCACTTCCATCCTGTCCACGTGGGGGTGCCCCTCATGTAGGTCCACCACTGCTTTGGAACTGCCTATTCACAGGTGGTCCGCCAACCAGTGTGGACCCCAATGTCCGGCACAGATGCCCAAGGCACAGAGACAGGTCAACGAACAGAGCAACAGGCATGTCAGCCAGCATACTCGGGCCCCGACACCTCCACCCCCAGCACTCGGTGGGGGCTGTCCCTTCCTCCATGACATCAACGTAGTCTCCACCTCCCTCTGTGCCACAGGGCTCTGGGCACAGAGGGAGGAGGAGACAGGCCCCCTTCTCTCCAGAACCCCCAGCCCAGCTTCCAGAAAGGACCCCCACAAAGGTGTGGGGAGGAACCAGAAGGACCAGCGAGAAAACTGACACAAGCAGGCACTCAACAAGCAGCTGACGACGTTTTTTAAACAAATAGGAAGGCCTTCAGCCCATCCCGTTTTGCCACAGTCCCCACCCCGCCCTACTGCCTGCCATGCCTCAGCAAATGTGTGCCTCCTCATTATTGGGGTTGTTGCCTCTCAGTCTAGAAACTTCTGAATGCACTCCCAGCTCCAGAATGCCACAGGTAGGTCTTTGGAATTCAATAGTTCCGTGCCGGCAAGCCTCCATTTCACATATCTGGCTGACAGGAAACCCTGTCCACAGCCAAATGCCGCTGCCCTTCGAGGACCCAGGCCAGCGAGGACCGGCGCTCCACCCCAGTCATTCTGGCCTGACGTTCAGAGTGCTGTGAGGGGCAGTTGGAGCCCTGTCAACAGGTTTGCTTTCCTAACCACACGGGGTTCAGCCAGCAGAGCAGCGGACCCCGCTCCGGAGGCACGGTTCCCGGGAAATGAGAACGGAGACACAGATACGGCTTAGGAAGCACACCCACCACAGGCCGTGGGACGTGGTCACTGAGCAGCTACTTCAGAGTGGATGCTGGGACCCCAGTGGGGGATGACTGCACTCGATGTGCTCAGGGCCCAGCCCTGGCTGGCCTGGGAAAGGGAAGGTGGGCATCTCCAGGGGGAGCTGGACGAGGCCAGCGCCAGGAGAACCCACCGGAGAAAACCTGGGGCCCTATCACCCCGGCTCCTGCTTTGCTGGCCTTTGTCCCTGTCCCCAGGCTCCCCGAGGTTACAGTGGTCCTAGGGGAGGGCTCACCTCCACGAACTCTAGTCCGCCACCTCACAGCAGCACTGACCACTGGCCACGGCACAGAGGTCCCCTGAGCCCTTTGACCACGGCACGGGGGCCCTGGACCCCTCCTCCCCCCCGCTGGGACCTCCCAGGATGAGCCCAGGCTGATCCTCAACAGCCCAAAAGTGACACAAGACCGTCCCCTGCCCTGGTCTCCCAAGCATCATGCACTCACGGCCCCATGTGGAGCATGAGCACAGAACCCCGGCATCGTTCCCATTCTTTCCTGAATACTTTTTTTAAACCGACACCTTTTTCTGCTAACTCAGAGGTCAACAGACTTTTTCTGCAAAGAAGCAGACGGTAAATCTTCTGGGCTCTGCAGTTTCTGTCACAACTACTCAACTCGGCTGTGGTGACAGAAAAGCTGCCCCAGCCACAGGTGAGTGAGTGGGCGTGGCTGTGTGCCAATAAAACTTTATTCACAAAAGCAGGCAGCTGCCGAGTTTGCCAAGCGCTGACCCGACTTAACCCTTCAGTTTCCCCTAAGCAGTGAGGTCTGAAAAATTATAGGTTGAAGTACGGGCTTCTCTCTCTTTCAGACATGCATTAAATTACACACGAAAAAGAATTATAAGTTTTTAAGTGCTAACTTCACGGACCAGCCCATATCAGCCTGGAAACAGCCCTTGCTCAGAAAATGTAGCCTTTTAACCCCAGGGGTCGCCAAGCTCAATTCTAGAATTTTCCAGGCTGAGAACAAAGTGGCCATTTCTCCCAGCTCTGTTCTCCGCTGCTGGGGAGGGCCAAGCATCCCCAGAGAGGGCGTCCCAGCCATCCCCGAGCGGAACCCACAGGGAGGCAGTCACTGCTGAGCATGCTGGGAACCAGCCCCAGGGGCCAACCGCAGGGCACTCGCCTCTCACCTGGCCCTTCCCGCGCCGCCGGTAGCTCCGCCTCACCAGGCTCTTGTAGTTCTCATTCTTCTTGGTCAGGTAGTAATAGAGGACACACTCAGCCACCGTCTGTGGGCAGAGAGAGAGAGCGCTGAGGGGGGCCCCATGAGGATGGGCAGGGCGGGTGGCCAGGAGCCAGGGCTCAAATCCCGCCTCTTCCACATCCTGGCTGCGTGACCTTGGCCAGGCTACCTCAGCTGTGCCTCAGTTTTCTCCCCTGTAAAATGGGGACACTAACCACACATACTGCAGACCTGTCATGAAAACCAATTAAGTTAGTGGGGAGCCCTGGTAGGGTGGACTGGGACGGGAGTAAAAGACAAAAAAACTACTTGAATAACAATTAAAATACATTTAAAAAAAAGCAATATGGATTAAAAGGCAAAAAACAAACAAACAAAAAAACCCCAATTAAGTTAATAAGGGCCCAGGGCAGCGCCCGGCCAGAGGCCACATGATGGAGGTGCTCTCTGCTCTGCTGATGCTTGTGGTGACTGATGACAGAGCTGTCACCTGCCCCCCCAGCCCCAGGACATCAAGGCTTTCAGCTCCCAGTTGGGCAAATTCAGGCTCCCAACCCAGGCTGGGTCCCCATTCTCTCTCCCACCCTCCTCTTCTCTCATATTTGGGGCTGAACGACCCCTTCCCAGTTTTGTGCCCCCACACTGACCAGCGTCCCCACGCTGCTCTCCACCTCCTGAAAGGTTCACAGTTTTTCTCTGCCCTGGTCCTCGTCACCCAGACCTGGATCCGAGCCCCTCCACCTCCCTGTCCGAAAGGGCCCGGTCGGGGGCAGCCTCGGAAACAGCGCGAGACAGTGCCTGCCCCTGTGGCTTCAAGCCCCGCTCCAGGGGACGACCCGTCAGCACCGGCCGTGGGTACTGACACGCCACGCAGACCTGGGCTACACCAGGAACTCAGCCCCGAGGGGCGCTGCCCAGGAGCCGCTGGATGTGGAGGCCGGAGGCAGGCGCCCCTCACCCCTACCCACCTCCCAGCACCCACCCTGAACGGAGGCCACTTCCGGGAGAGAAACACGTTTTATGACCCAACGCCAGTGTTTGCGAGTGGGGTGATGGGCGTGTTCCACTGCCCCTTGGACGATTCAGGAGGGTGCCTTCCCGAGCTGGGTGACCATGACGGCCTCTCAGTGGCAGCTGTCCCTACAGACGACCACAGCCAGCCAGGCCCCAGGGCTCCCGTCCTGCCATTAGCCTCACTTACACTCTAGACCGGCACAGGACAGTGGGTGTCTCCCGCTTCAGACCCTTCTGGAAGCTCTAGGTCAGTCTTATCCTGGGCCCCCTCTGAGCCAAAGAACACTGTCACATCTGCCCTCCAGCGTAGGGACCTCTAATCCCCGCGTCCCCAAACACTGCTGTTCAAGTACCAATTTCTGTAATCCCTGCCACCATCTCCAGGAGCCCCCTGGGTTGGCCGACCTTTGGCAAGGTACCGTCACTAACTTGGGGGAAAGGCTACGAGGGGGGACCCCCCAAAAAATGGATCTGTCTTGTGGAGGGCGGGTCCTTGCAGTCCAGGTTTCCCCCGCTGGATGAGGGTTCTAGGAACCCATCTGCATCAGTGCACCAGCTGGCGCTGTCGTGAGAGGCTGTGTTTGGCTTCGGAGAATTTTCTAAAAACTGACTCTATCAGTGTGTCTGCCCATCTCATGAGGGGTGGTTTACGAGCACACCTGCCCACACCGCACCGAGTGCTCAGCAGCTTTTGACCCTAAATGGTGTGATCCCGTGCCCCACCCCCCCTGGTCACCCAATCTCACCTCAAGCAACTTTTTTGTTTCGTTTCCCTGGATGAAAAAAGTCCTCAAAGGGAAACGTTTCGCCGACGTGGAAGCGGTGAAACAAAAAACGGCAGAACCTCTAAAAGGCATCTAAGCCGATGAGTTCAAACACTGTTTTGAGCAGTGAGGAAAAAAATGTCTCGATAGGTGTGTTGTATCAAATGGAGAGCACTTTGAAGGGGACTGAAGTTTAAGCACATAAGAACGAACACGGTTTCTTAGAAATAAACTCCGGGTTTTCTGGGTACCCCTCGTATCTGGTTCTTCGGGTGGGCAGAGGCGTTTCCCCAGCCCCCACCCCGTCCTTCTCCGGTTCCCAGCTCATTAAGTGCAGACCTGGGAACAACAGGGACCCTCGAAGGTAACCTGGCTCCCACTCTGCCACCCTGTCACGGGCAGCAGGGCACTGGCGGAGCTGGGGGTGGGTGAACACCCCTACGCCCCGAGAAATAAGATTTAGGGGGACGCTGCCCCCACACCCCGAGAAATAAGATTTAGGGGGACACTGCTTCCAACACCCAGAACAGCAGCCCTGGAAGACAAACCTTTGGGAGAACCCAATCCCACTCTGTCCTGTGACCCAGGGTTCCAAGGGCCGACAGACGGGCCGCATCCAGCCGCTGCGCCAGCCTCCCCGACCTGTGGCCCCTATGGACACTGTCCTGTCCAGCCTCGGGGTGCCCAAAGGGGGCTTTACTGTCCCTAGGGATGCCTTGTGTCTACCCGCCAAGAGGGGGCTGAAGCAGAAAGGGACGCTGCCCCAGGCTATCTGGGGCCAAGGTGGGGTTCGAGGCCAGTGCCACGGGCCAGGTGCACTGGACGAGGACAGGGCCAGCTGGCAGCACACCTGGCTCAGCGTCCGGGAGTCGGCACACAGGGAGAAGCAGAGGGACCAGAAAGGCCACTGCGTCCAGCCCCCTGGAAGAACGCCACTCCGGCCTATAAAGCCTTAATGAGGGCGTCGGGGCTGCCAGAACCCATGCCCGGTCCGCGAGGATGCCGGCTGCTCCAGCCCAGGCGCAGCAACGCCCGGCACACAACTCTCCTGGGGTTTCCCGGAGCGCAGCCCCGCCTCCCTGGGCCTTCAAGGCTGGGGCGGGGCCTGCGGCTGCTTCTCCCCAGAGGGGAGGAGGAAGGAAGGACTGACAGACAGGGAAGGAGAGCAAGAGGCAGGCAGGCGAGCAGAGGCCTGGCAGGCGGGGACAGCATGGACGCCAGTGGGGCACGGGGCGGGGCAGCCGGGCTGGCGGACAGGGACTCACCTTTCTCTCCAGGAAAGATGCGATCAGACCGAAGTTCTTGGGGTGCTGCATGAACCTGTGGGGAGAGAGGGGTGGGCCTGAGACCCGGCCGAGGGGCGCTTCCCAGCTGGGCAGCCGCCGAGCTCCCGGGCGCCTGCCATCTCCGCTGGCCTGGCTGGGCGGGCGCCGCCCCACTCGGAGCAATTAAGCCCACGGGGGTGTGGGAAGGGCTGGGCGGGCGGGCCAAGGGCTAAGAGAGGGCGTTCCTTGGAGTGAGTCACTGGTTTTAGCGCCTTTGAAAATATATTTGTTTGTCCTGCTGGAGGCGGCTTCCAGGAAAAATGAGGACATGGCATGCAGCTCTTTGGTGGGGTTCCCCCCCTTCCAAAATCTGCTTTTGTTTCTGTCTCCAGCTGGGCCTGGGAAGCTGGCCTCATGGGGCTCACAGCGGGCCCCCATCCGTGAGGCCGCAGGTCAGGTCTCCAGCGGTCGGAGCACAGGCTCAGTGCCCTGGGGGGAGGGGGGGGCACAGAGCAGGCCAGCCAAGGAGGCGGCAAGAAGGGACTTCAGCCAGAAGGGGTGGCGGGGAGCTGGCTGGCACCCCACCAACTGGCTTCCTGCAGAACTGGGAGGATGACTGGGAAAGAGCCCTGCCAGGCTGAAATGCCAGGGCCGCAGGACCGGCGGGCAGCGGGGGCGGGGATGTGGGTCAGGGCTGCACCGGCCCCAGGGATGCTGGGTGGAGTCGCTGGCGAAGCCGGGGCCCTGGGTCCCCCCCAGAGGGAGCCTGGGCCAGTGCCTGACCCTCCAGATGGCTGGGCAGGAGGCCAGCATGCCCCGCCCCTGCTCCCCAACCAGACCCTGGAGAATCCGGAAGGGCCTCTTCTCTCTTCCCGGAGGGAGCCAGCCGGCCGATGGCGGGCTTCCCTGCCTGGGCTCCCAACGCCGCAGGCAGCTTGCAAGGCTGGAGTGCCCTGGTTTTCCAGACGGACGGCTTCCCCTCCCCTCCCGCTCCCTGCCCCGAGGCAGCGTCCTTTCCCTTCAGGGGCTTCCCCAAGCAGAGGTCAGCCCCCAGGAGCCCAGGAGTCCGGTTGGGAAATTCCTGGGCCACCTGTCCACCTCCCTCCCACTGGCACCTGCACCCTCTGCCAGCGACACAGAGAATGCGCCGTGAGGGGACACGGCAAGGCAGCCGAACCGGGAGGCGTGGCGGCTGACCCAGTGTAAGGACAAGGAGACGGAGGCTCCAGGAGGGGGCGTGGTGGGGTTCCGCACCACCCACACGTGATCTTCACAGGCCCTGAGCACCACTGATCCCGCTGGGAATGAGGCCCCGACCAGGACCGCACTCCGGGACAGACGCGTGCTGCCAGCTGGGGCCTGGTGTGCGAATCACCAGCTGCGATCCCCACGTCTGAGCAGCAGCAGGGAATCTCCAGGAAGGCTGAAACACAGCAAGCACCCAGAAACACCTCTTTTTTCTTTTTTTAGATAAAGCAGTAGAAACATTCAACACGCCAGGGGAATTTCAATACCTAACACCACAGTAATTCTCAGCATCCTTGACTGTCCCATAGTCACTCTCCCACCGAGGAGGCCTTCTCCGGAGATACAGGTGGAGGTGGAGGCCGGCGGCCAGGCAGGCAGAGCCTTGCCTCCCACACACCTCCTGGCGGTGGTGACTGCGTCTGTCTGTCCCTCCAGGCCTCTGTCTCCCGCCCTCCTGCCTCATGGAGTCCAAGGAGATGCCCGGTAGGTATCGGGGGTTTTCCATCCATCTCCCCAAGTGCAGTCGTCCCACTTTCACACTCAGAGGCCCTCAGCTGCCCTCCTCACCGTCCAGCTCCTGCCTCTGCTCCCAAAGCCCCTGTGCCGGGCTCACCCCTCCCCCGCAAGCCTCTGAGCCCAGCTGGGCCGCCTCCCTGTTCCTGGGCTGTGCCCATCTTGCCTCTACCTTTCACCTGCTGTGTGGCCTTCAATAAGCTCTTAACCTCTCTGAGCCTGTTTCCTGCCCTGTGTCCTGTGGCAGGCCCAGCACTGCTGTTTTGATCAATGAGGAAAGACGCACAAAACCCAGACAACGTCTGCCCAACATCTGGGATGGAGCGCTGCGCCGGTCACCACTGTCCGAGCAGAGAACCTGAAAGCCCTCGGCCAGCTGCACATCCCTGCCCAAGGTGGCGGCAGCCACACCCTGAAGCCCCTCCTGCCTCGGCTCATGAAAGCCGCCTTTACACGTCGTCCTGGTGGAGCGCTGCCCCCTAAACCCCCATCTGCCTGCACTGCGGCGGGAGACGTTATTTGGAAATGAGACCTTCACAGATGCAGTGAGGGCAGATGAGGTCAGACTAGAGGAGGGTGGGCCCCACATCCAACGTGAGTGGGGCTTTCCTGGGAAGACAAGAGACGCAGAGAACAGAGGGGAACAAACATGCGAAGACAAAAGCGGAGACGGAGATGGGGTGACCCAGCTACAAGCCAAGGACTGACAAAGATTGCCGAAAACCAAAGGAAGCCAGGACGGAAACGGAACAGAGCAGTGTCCCTAAGGGCTCCCAGAAGGCACCAGCCGTACTGACACCTTGACCTGGGACCTCTGGCCCCCAGAAGTGGGATCATCGATTCCCGTTGCTCTCTGCCACCCAGTGTGTGGTCACAGTCACGGTCATGGCTCGGGCGGGGGCGAGGGGAGACCTGGAGACGGGGGACTCACTTCTCACGGAAGGTCTCCTTCTCCTGCTCGCTCCACATGTTCATGACCTGGCGGTCCTTGTACACCTTCATGGGGTCGTCCATGAGTCCGTTCATGTTGATGAACTTGATGCGCTGCTGGTCGGCGTCGTACAACATCGGCGGGATCACGGCCAGCTGGCGCATCTGCTTCTCCAGGTTCTGGAGGGGAACAGGGAGGCGGAGGGCCCAGCGGTCAGAGCCGGAGTCGAGGCAGGGGAAGGGAGGGTGCCCCACCTGGGCCAAGGACCCAGGTGATGCGCAGGGGAGCCAGCGTTCTGAGCGTGAGTGAGAGAACGTGAAACCGGAGAGAAGGAAGACAGCGAGCGAAAACACAGCAAGCCCAAGCCGGGGGAGGGGGATTCAAAGGCAGCCCGGACAGGTTCATGGTGGGCAGAGCCGTAAATCAGGTGCAGAGAGCAGCGGCAGCCGGCCGCCCAGTCTGCCGAGAGGGGGGCCATGAATCTTCCTCTGGAAAAACAACGCAGGAAGATGTTCGGTGCGGCCTGGCCGACCGCACTCTCGGGACCCACGCCTGGCCGGGCCAGGTTCAGAGGGCGCGGGGCGGGGCGGGAGCTGCGGGCAGGCTGCAGAACCTCGGGCTCCCCAGACACCCAGCCCGGCCTTGGTGTCTGGCTCCTCCCAAGTGCCCACCTGGGACGGGCCTGCGCCGCCAGTGCGAGGTAGAGTCACCCAGAATGCATCGGGACGGCCATCAGAGGCCCTGAGTCACCGCTCAGCTCCGCTCCGAAGATCCCTGAAGCTACCCACGACGGGACCTTCACCACCTGCCTCTGAAGCCAGCCGGCCCACGGTCAGCTAGTTCAAAGGACCCCCCCGCCCAGCCTCCCACACCTGACCTCTCCGCTCAGAGTGCTGCAGGGAGGCAGGGGTCAGTCCTGACCCAGCTGGGTGGGAGAAGGGCCCCCATGGAGGCCTGAGCCTCCCCAGCCTCGCCTCGCCAGCTGCCCGAGGAGGAGTGCTAGAGGACCACAGCCGAGGCGCCAGGCACCGGCAGGACCCCTGGCTCTGCCCTCCAGGGCTGCCATCTGGCCCTTCCCCACGGGGCCTGCACCCTGGCTGCTGACGGCCCCCTGATGGAGGGGTCGCGCGCTCTTCCTGCCCAGGGACCCTCGGGTCGGCCCGGGTGGCTGAGGGTGGGGTTTCTGCCCTGGTCCCTTTCTGACACCCTGGGGACACCAGTGGCTATGTTCTCATGTGGCCAGCACCTGGGGACACTGGGTCAGCCCAGATGCCCCAGGCCCTGAATCAGGCAGGGCACACACAGGGAAGGGCCTCCCTGCTCTGGCTCTGGGGCAAACCAAGCCTGTCCGCGCGGCTGTGGGACAGGCTCGTGGCCATGGCATTGGGGGCGGGCGCCGGGCAGACCCGCCAGTGCGGCTGTGGGCAAAGGCACCCAGAGTTCTGCTTTCTGTGGACTGTGATGGCGTCTGAAATGGGTGCAGCCGCGTTTTAAAGGGAAGCCCCTTTTCACTAGCCAGCGAATTACCTGGGTCAGAACGGCGTGGTTACAATACAGATTCCTGGGCTCTGCCCTAGGTGGGCTACATCAGAACCTCACGGGGGGCGGGGGTCAAAGAAACTAGCACTTAAACTAGACACCCCGTCCCCAGGGCTCTCAGCTGCCCCACTGAACCGCCGGGGCTCGGAGCGGCGCTGTCGGACCCGACCGCCCAGCTGCTCGGCCCCACGTGAGAGCCTCTGATGCTCGCGGCTGCCCCGGTGCTTTGGAACGCGACTGCCGCGGCCGGGTTTTCCATTTTATTTCATTTCGGCCAGTTTCGGTGCAAATAGCCACCGGCTACCGCACGGAGCCAGAGCGAAAACACGTCCCACCTGGGCAGACATCCCCAGGAGGAAGAACACGCCCCCTCCTCCTTTGAGGTGGCCTCGTTGTGTGTGACGTTGGGAACACAGAGGAGGGGGCTGGCGCATCAGACATTTGACCCGAGAGACCCGGGAGGGGCCAGGCCAACACCAGCCCTTCCCCAGGAGCAAGTGCCTCCTCTCTCTGCTTCAGGGCCGTCTCTGGGCTCCAGTGACCACAGCCAGGGTCCCACAGGCTGAACTCTGGGTGTCCAGGTGTCCCTGAGGGAGGCCCCCGAGGGCACAGAGGCTGGGCTCGAGCTGGCAGGGTGGGGAGGCCTGGCAGAAGGTCCCGCCAGGTAGGCAGCGGTGTGGGGGGGCTTCTCCCTCTGTCCTGGCTCTGGGCAGCGGGCAGCCGACCTGGACACCCAATGCCCAGGCCCCCTGCCCCTGGACTCAGCCAATGGAAGGCACTGAAGGAAGGTGGGGGCGGGAAGGCCAAGACACTAGGGGACTGACCCCCCAGCTTCCTCCATGTGGCATCATGACGGAGCCATGTCCTGCCCGGTGGGCCCTCCTCCACGGCCCTGCTCACCCTTCGGGCCCAGGTGCCTCACCATCCCGGTCGGTTCTGGCCGCACTTGGGTAACAAGCCCTGGATCCCCACCACCCAGGGTGGCTCGGGGTCGAGACTGCCGACTCACCTCCTGCTCCGAGAGGCCATCGATGATCTCGGATACTTCGTGCTCACTGCGTGCGGCCGACATGGAGAGCCCGCCGCCCCGCTGGCCCACCCTGCTGAGAGCCAAACGGACACACTCAGGACCAGCCCCTCGGCAGCCGGCGGCACAGGCCTGAGCCCACAACTTCCCCAGTGGCAGCGTGTGGGCAGTGGGGAGGGGCCGGGGCTCCCACACCCACCCACGGGGACAGCTCCA
Source organism: Carollia perspicillata (assembly GCA_004027735.1). Classification (NCBI taxonomy): domain Eukaryota; kingdom Metazoa; phylum Chordata; class Mammalia; order Chiroptera; family Phyllostomidae; genus Carollia; species Carollia perspicillata. The sequence continues at coordinate 863 of PVKM010042462.1, read as the reverse complement.
AGACGAGGGGTCCCGGGGAGGGCACGGAGCCCCTGGGCTAACCCAGGAATGCCAGAACCCAGACGGTCTAGGGGTTCAGCCCCTTCTCTCCTAAGGTGCTCCAGGAGAGCCTGTATTATCACTGCTCACGGCTCGTCACTTCATCTACGTAAACTATAGGAACGGGGACAACAGAGACCAGAGCCCCACGTTGCTGGGCACCTGCTGTGCGCTGGGCCCTGGTACGCAGGACTGCCCTCCGTCCGCACAGCAGTCGCATCTGGAACACCCTGCCCCTGGCTTCCAAGCCAGGTGGTCCTCTATCCTTGGATCCACCCCCCGGGATCTCAAACTCAGAACCCCGCAGAGCCCTGAAGGCCACACTGGTGGGTGGGGCGGGGCTGGCAACTGGGAGCCCAGGGCACAGCGGAAGAAGCGCTTGCTCACAGGAATGCACTTCAGTTTCCAGTGAGAATCGCAGCCAAGCAGGGCCTGAGTGCGGCATCCAGGTGCCTGACGCAGGCCCTGGGGCCGGCAGTGTGAGACCCTGCTGTGCTGTCCACGTCACACGGGCCAGAGCCCTGTGCTGGGCAGGCCACAGCCACCCCAGGCCCTGGCGTGTCTGGGGCGGGGGAAGGGAGCGCCAGGAAGGCGCCCCGCTCACCTCTGCATGCGCTCCTGCAGCTCGCGCTGCTTGCGGATCTCCGGGAACTGCTTCTCGTAGTACTCGCGCACCTTGCTCTCCTTGGCGCGCCGCCGGGGGTTGTTCTCGATGCGCTCCACCTTCTTCTCCCAGGCCTCCATGAGCTGGTCATAGCGCTGGCAGAACTTCTGCTCCTGGGGCACCACAGGGGGCGCTGCTGAGGTCCTGCAGGCACCTGCAC